>JANIJG010008650.1:51374-74628 GCA_024611175.1 Megaceryle torquata
ATGCATGCATATAATATTATATAGAATCATAGAATCATTTAGGTTGAAGACTGTCAAGATCTTCAATTTCAACCATCAGTATAAATCTACCAAGTCCACTGCCAAACATGTCCTTAAGCACCAACATACATACACATATAGGTGTGCATATATTTGATATATGTATATACATATGTGTATATGCACACATACATAGGTATGGTATTTTAAGATGGGCAAGAATTAGGACACAGGATAGAAGGCAGGGGTCACCCTGCTTTTCTGCCACCCTGCTTTTCTGCCACTGAGGACTTCCTGGAAGCTTCAAAAAAAGAAATAGTAAAAGCTTTGAATTATGAAATGACTGAGCTCTGTGAAAAAAATTATGGACCAAAATATTTATGGTTGTATACAAAGATGTTATTGAAATTAACAGCTTTTGAAGATATACAGCGTTTTTCCTAGATATTTTTACATAGGCATTGCATTATTTTCAGCCGGCTCACAAGAAGCTTTACTTTCTCATAGCCAGAAAGATTTACGTCTCCCAGAAGGTAATTTAGCTTCCTTTGGGTTATCAAGATGAAGACAGACAACTTGCCAACTGAAACTAAAGCAAAGTAAGCAAATGATTTTAAACAGTTGCATTATCTGAATTTCAGCCCCATACTGGTCCAGTCTCCAGACCATGTGTCATTCAGCAGTTCTGCTGTACCGTCAGGTATTTTGGAAGCAGATACTACAATTTCCCATACAGAAACATGTTTCTACTCCCCCAAGTGAAGCAACAGCAAATGTGCCATGTTGTATCAGTGTACTAAAAATTTATTCTCTAAAAAATGGCTCCATCATCCTTATATGATGATAAAATTATTACCTGGAAAGGTAATGACAGGTTTTGTTTTTTTATCTTAGCTGACATTTGCATGTGAAACCACTTTGGAGGATGTTTACTCTAAGCAGCATTACAACTAATACACCAGCACTTATGACAAGGGTTATTCTCTCCTGTTTCCAATCATCCACAGAGCTGATGGGAAGCCTAACACCTGTTTTCTCATTTAGCTTGTCTCCTTTCCTCTACCCCAGCCATATAAAACAAAGATATGTCACTAACAAGGTGGCAGTGGGAAGCAGGTGCTGGTAACACCACAGGGAGGAGGAGGTGGTGGTCAGACACAAACCATACCATTTCTGTGTGAATAAACAGGAACATGAGGTGTTTGCCTTCATCTCTCATTTGACTCTCTACATTTCATCCTTCAGATCTGTAGAGCTAGCCTAGAAGCAACACATAATACATGGATAAAATGATCTATTGTGAAAATATGAGCTCTGGGGTGGCCATTTTGGATTCAGAACATTCAAGCTATTTGAGGTCAGAGCAGGTAGGGAAACTGTAAAGATGTCCCTGGCACAAGATATTCCAATAGATCAAGGTGAGTCCAAGGAGAGCAGGACATAGAGGTTCTTTGATCCAGCCTAGTACAGTGAGAGATGGACTCATCACAGATATTTCAGAAGAAAGCTTCTTTTCCTGAGGCTTTTCCCATGAACATGGGACAGGATCTGACAGAAAATGACAGAGGGGATATTCTAGGACTGATGTCAGTGTGACAAAGACTGGAGTCTAGTCCTGAGGGTGAGCAGCAACAGACAGAAGTTTAATGAAAAATAAAACATATATGCCAATGCTCCCTCTCCAGCTCAGACCACATTATTCAATAAATGACAATAATGATGTCTGAATCTCATGTCTAACCTACTCTCCACTGTACTTTTACTGTCATACTAGTGTAGTCTTATTTGCTTTGGTCAATTAAACTGCTGGCCTAATTAATGACAGTGCCAGCAGGATTGTCATTTAAGTCATGGAATCTGTGCATAGAGGAATTTCTGTCTGCCATTAATACATGGAGGTCTATTAGGGTTGAAAATCCTGCTTGTTCAAGGTATCTCTAAAAAAAGTGTGGCAAAATGAGGACATTTAACAACCTAAATTGAAAAAAAAAATAAAAATACATTGGCAGTGGATAAAGATTCTCCTTTTATTTTAAAACCTCTGTAAAATCAGAGCAATGGGTTAATTCCAGCATTTGGCCAATTTAATTAGCGATTTCAGAGTAATCGTGGTAGTGAGCCAAGTCAGCAAAGATGTCATTGGGATTCTTGCAGTTCAGGTTGCAAAAACAAGCATTGATCCACATGATTTTCCAGGAAAACTCAGTTCCATCTGGGCACTGAAACCTCACTTCAATAGTCTTGGACTTGTAGGGTGTACAGCACCTGTTGTCTGTGCAGACACCACAATATTTGGGTCTATACGAACTTTTGCTCACACATCCTGAGATGGTGTAGTTCATCGGTTCATCAGCCCTGTAGACAGCCAAGCACTTCTTCCCAGGCTAAATCAGAGAAGAACAGAAAAAGAGACAGGTTAACAGTGAGTGCTGACATGGGTGGGATACAGAACCCTCTTTCATGATATTTTTGAAGCTGTTGGGAAGCATTTTACAGCCCTGATCTAGGGGGTGTGACAGATTTACACCTTCAGACATATGCAACCAAAAGCTGCAAGTAGGATACTGGCAAGACACAATTCATAGCCATGACCAGCAGTGTACCATTGCTTTTCTGCTGGCTGAGTCACAGGTCTGCCCGAACCAACAGCAATCACAGATGACTTGGCTTGCCTGCTTTTCCTTGCAAGGACCTTTTGGCTGTAACTAAAGCTCTCAGGAAAGTTTTCATAGCAGCATGTTGAAGCACAGAGATGACACTTTTTTTTTTTTTACCTCTCTGCAGCACAATAAATCCATGTAGACATACAGCCCTCAAAAGTTTGAATGCTGCCAAACAAAGACTAATCCTGCGTCCAAGCAAAGCTCAAGGGGTGTGTGAAGAAACGGTCCCCACCTTAATATGCTTGGTTATATCCACCTCGCAGGGCCGCATGTTGCACAGGCGGTTTTCCTTCAGGAGCCGGCACTGGTCATTGTCATTGGAAATCCTGGTGGCGATGCCCAGCCCACAGGTCTTTGAGCAGGGACTCCAGGGTGAGGTGTGAACAATGCAGTTCTTCTGCCACGCTTCATCCTCTCCATCGTATGCTGCAGAGACCAGATTAACCCCACATTATTCAGCTGGGGCAGCTTTCCATATTAAACACCCTCTCCCCAGCTCATTACACATTCAGGTCACTAATCCAAATAATTAAACCACAGTGAAGTGGTTCAGCATTCCTGTGAACCTCCTCATCCCACCCCCTTTGCCGCTGACCTACTTGTGTCAGACCCTCCAGTGCTGTGAGCACTCAGGACCAGGGCTCATTTCTTTATGTCCCTTTGCAGCCTCACACAACGGGGTCCTTGTCTGGGACCCCCAGGTGCTGCCACAATACAAACACTTAATTACAGAAGCCTGTGCCAGCCGGTGAAGAAAAGGGATGAGATCTGATCTCATCATGAATGTTTATTTCCGAGCCCATTCAATTGATTCCCTGTAGCAGAAAGTGGTTGGTTGACAGTCTTTGCTGGATGGCCGAGGGGCTTGGGAAGCAGCCACAGCTTTTCACTGGGAGGAAGAGCAGCTTGAATAGCCCTCAGGGAGCTCAGCAGCCACTTGAAGAAAGGATGGGCTCTGTTTTCAAAGTAGCTGACAACACCAGTTCAGGTTCCTTCAGTCTCAGCCAAAGTCCCTGCTGGTCTGCAAGTTACAGTACAGCCCAAAGGCAAAACTCTGATAGAAGCTCTGCTACATTATTCCTGTTCATCATTGTACTTATTATTATATTAAATGTAATAAATGTTAGTCTAGCTTCTGTAAGGCTTCTACTTATAAAAGTCAGGCAAAGAAAGTTCTGTTATGCCCATTTTGGGACACAGGGCATGAAAACATAAGGACAATTTCAGTAGTAGTTGTTTTGTATTTGAACCTACCTCACAGTTCAAAGCTAGAGACAGAAGTGAGGGCTAAACTCTGATGGTTTGAACTCACAAAATGGAGACCAAGATTTTGTTTTGTGCAATGAAAGTAAAGATGAAGGACTGGGGGAAAAAACCCTTATCATCAAGGAACCAAAATCCTGGTCTACAACAGGCATGCTATGTCTCCTTGAGCTCTGTGAGTCTAAAATACGGAGCTAATGTGGCTAATACCACTACATTGCATCATGAGGTGTTATATGAATACATTTAAGACACATGATGAGTCCATCTAAGCATTTAGGACCATGTTTGAGGTAAACTGTACCACCACTGTCCATCGGGCTATATGATCCTCCCTATGAATGCCAGTGTGAGGAAAGAAGATAACTTATATGACACATAAAAAAGGTAGTTCAATAGTGTCTTCAGCCCAGAATTGCTAAAAACTATACTGACACAAAGACAATTTAGCCCAATTGGCAGTAAATCTTCCAACACAGTAACTGTTCTTAAGGTGGCATGTAAGTTTGAGACTACTAAAATACAAGGTCTTTAGAATCATACCACTAAAACAGTATAACCCAAGCAAAAAGCCTCTGTCCCAAAATGAACTGATCCTATTCTGTTTTCTGGAGGGCCTAGACTGGGGAAAAAAAAAAAAAAAAAAAAGGAATTGTGACATCTTCAAAGTGCCAGTGCATGTGTGCTTCACAGGGGCTTTGTCACACAGGTGTGTTTGATGAATCTAATATTGCTGCTAAGGAGTTCAAACACATCACTGGTGTTTCCATGTCCTGTCCTTCATTATGTGTTGTGTGGTAGTCTCTGTGCCTTGTTCACACAAAGACCAGATGCCTGCCAGGTCTGGCAGTACAAGCTGATAGTTTGGTTGTAGACTCTAACTTCACTTGCCTGATGACAAAGGAGAGGTTCACCTCATTCTCACCATACCTGCGGAGGAGATGTGACGTGGAGACGTCTTCCTGATTTTTTTTGAGTCATCACAAATCCACTGTTCACAGCACTTCCCTGCCATCTTAATCAGCTTTGGGTTTGGGCACCAGACAAGGGGAGGACGTGAGTTTATGCACATGGGAATACAGCCCACAGCCCCATTAATGCATGTGCAGTTGTATTTGCAGTTGGGCTGAAATGTGTCCCCATTGTTATACCTGACTCCATTGAGGACACATCCTACACCGACAATCTCTGAAAGGAAAGAAGAGGGAAAGACACACAGAGCATGATTAAAATAATGCTGGCAACAAACAGTGCTGATATGTTTCTTTACCAAGCTACTTCCTGGGTTAGCAGAGCCAATGTGGAGATATGATGGCAGTGCTGCAGGGCGGTGTGTTCAGTGTGACGCTGAGCCAAATATAGTCACACCATCTAGGAAACTGTTTTCATTATGAATCACACACATACACACACACACACAAAATAAAATAAAATAAAATAAAATAAAATAAAATAAAATAAAATAAAATTAAATTTAATTTAATTTAATTTAATTTAAAAATCCTTTAATGCTTCATGGAAAAAAAAGAAGTGAGAAAATAAAATGACATTTATCTACAAATGCTCACTTAAAACACCACTTCCACTTCATGGCACACTGGTTAAAGTTATTTACAGTAGGAGCAAAGTAATTAAAATAGATCCTGAGTAAAAATTGTGGGTTTCAGGGCTATATGAAAGAACTACATGGAGCTGCAAACATGCACAGCTCTTCACAACACCTGTACCAGTCTGGAGCAGGAGGGGGAGGGCTGCCAAGGTAGCAAAGGAGCACCTAAAATGGCACTGGATTCCTACATTTAGGCAACTAGATCTCACCCAGTTTATTACAGAACAGTTTTCTTCAAAATGAAGATATTATAAAGCCATGAAAATTAGTATTTTGTGCATATGTTTAAAGAAAAATCATAAAAACCCAAGCTTTTTGACTGCCTGTGGATAGGAATTACATTGATTCAGCAGCTTTTTTGTTTCAAAGTTATGAACAGATATTTGGAACCAGTGGCAGAAATCTTCTAATGGAAAATTCACACTCCAGTTTCTTGTTCAGTCACAGGGAGGCAGTGTGTACACACTGATCAGCTTTCTTGAGTATTAAGCCTGGCTGGAAATGGAGCTGCAATGTGGCTGCTTCAGGACCAACACAAATTGAATGCTGGATTAAAATTCTGCAAAGGTTTACTATTTTTAGTAAGGGATGAATGAAAATATCAAACACAAAACCATTCTTCCTCACAAAAATGAGTGTTGTTGGAATTTGAACCACAGATCCAGACCTCCAGTTCATGCTCAGCTCCAATTTTGATAAAGAGTCACCCTTTGTATTGAAGAGACAACACTCAGTGCTAGAGCATGAGTTGAGAATTCAGTTAAACTTCTAGGTGGAAACACAGATAATGACAGTCCGAGAAGATGCTATATTTCCTTATGTTTGGATACCAGCATATCCCTCTTGGACTGTGATAACAGCCTTCTGCAGGTCTCATACATTAAGAGATTCATCATGAGAATGTCGTCAAACGTAGACATGCAAAACCTTGCTGAGCCTTCATCTAAATTAAGTAATCTGAGAACACATCCCTGTTCCTGGCTCCACATGCACAATGCCAGCCTCCACACCTGCACATGTGCTCAGTACCCTGTTATCTCTGCTTCAGTGCAGAGAAAAGCCAATAACAAAAGGAGACCTGCAGTGACTCCCACAAGGCAACTTTCTGAGCTCCTATCTGGTTGAGGTGACCAGATCCTGAGACACACCTCAGCATGCCCGTCCAAATACAGCCTGAATTTTCCCAAAGTTTCACCCCATTCCTTTTCCCAGTGCCAATTCCTAGTTCTTTTGGGTTATTTATTTCTGGATCCTCTAGATCTAGATTTCAGCTATAAATTCCTCACAGCAGTTAGTCCCCAACACCCAGCACAGGAGTCCTGCTCTTGCCTTCACTGACCCTGCGGTTGGGGCAGTAGCTGATGTGCTCACACAGGAGTCATGCAGCCTATAGATGACCTAGTTCATGAGAAAGAACTTGTCAGCAGATCTCAGCATGTGTATCTATCTGGATGTTGAAAGCAAAGGGCAGCTTTCTACAGCAGCCAGAGACAAGCTGCTTCACTTCCTAACCATGGGAAGACCTACTTCTCATGCCCCTCAGCTTTGCACACCGCAATGCCCCTCAGTATATAACCATAAATGTTACATAGTAGGGGACATATTGTCATGGCAGTAGGGATGTGGAAGTGCAGACTGGGAAACCTTCCAGACCTCTCTGGGGAAATGGACATCAGTCTTCCTACATCACAGTGCTATTGCCTGGGATGTATGGGAAGACTACAAAAAAAAAAAAAAAAAAAACCAAAAAACATCCTGCTAAGAAAGCAAGCATTTAAATAAATAAATGTGTAGCAACATGAAGGTCTTTAAAGAGGCTTAGGAAAGCTGAAATAGCTTTGAGACAACATGTTATTCTCTCTCAACACAGGACCAGCTGTAACAATGCCATTCTTTGCAGATGTTTGTCTAACCTGTTCTTACAGACAAACCAGGTCCACACATACTTCAGACCATACATTTGAATGATCTCATATTCTCTTAACCATGGATCTTTTCTAATATTGAAAATAATAGAATCATATAATGGTTTTGGTTGGAAGGGATCTTAAAATCATCTTGTTCCAACCCCCCTGACATCGCAGGGACACGTCTCACTAGACCAGGTTGCTCAAGTCTCCATCCAACCTGGATTTGAACACATCCAGTAATGGAGCATCCACAACTTCCCTGGGCAAGCTGTTCCAGTGTCTCAACATCCTGAGAAAAAAAAATACTGTTTAAGTTTACAGGTCCTCACAGATATCTTTTCTTGTTATTTTGCCTGTGTCCTACAAAAATCATGTTAGACTGTACATTTTGCATGTTTGTTGTGGTGGGATTTTTTTGATGTCTGATCTAATGCAGAGCCAAGTTAATTTCTTACTATGCTTCCATCCTTCTTATTCTGAGGAACAACAAATCCTAGTATCATTTTCTGACGAACTGCCAGATACTCTGAACCTCTTTACTCCTCAGATTTGCCCCTTTTGAAATTCTGCTGATTTACTAAATCTATTGAAACCCGCTGTTTACAGTCTTTTCTCCTTCCTGCTGGTCAGTTCAATATTCTACCTATTAATCTCATAATCAGCTGTCCTCCAGGTTTCCTTTCACATTTTCTTTTAGTACCTCCTTCATGGTTATATTCCAGGCTAGAATACCCTCCCTCTAAAAAGCTTTTTTTTCTGTTTATGAATCTAAAGTCATAACCAGTATGTTCTAATAACTTGTTAAAGAGTCAACATCCTTTCTGATCAGCTGTCTCTGTGCTTGTACCCTTGGTCCCTTCCCTTTTAATGTGCATGAGTAATGATCTTCAGTCATTTATAAATGGATCATTCTCCTTTCATGTTCAGGATCTCTGAACAAGTGAATATATCCTTGACATGCAAAACACTATCTCATGTCTTTTTCCTCTTGGTCTTGAATAAAATCATTCCAGTCTCATGAATTATCCCACCAAGATTTTGTTACGACAGGCATGAAGAAATCCTTCTGATTCATGGCAGCCAATGTGACTGAAACCATTGTAAGATTAAAGTTCAGACCTCAATTTGTCACTGAGAAACTTTGCTAGGAGATAACTCATCCCCTGGCCCTCTTGACAGGATATCATGTGATATTCTTCCTAGGGATCCACTATTGGGAAGAAGCCAAAAGTGTCTCCTTAATGTCATGGTTTTCATGTAGGCACCCATATTGCTTGTCTTTAAAGCCAGCTGCATACCTATCCTTCCTTCATCCCCATACCACTACAGCACCTCCCCCTGTTACAGGGAATACAGAATCATCTACTTGCAAATCTGAAGGTCTTCAAATGCTGGTAACTCCTTGCTCTTGGCTGCAGCCAGCTTAAAGAGGAAGAATTCAGATGTCATTTTTCATCCATCCAACTGCCTTCAGAATGAAGACAGCTATGAGGAAATGAAAGATGCTGAATGGAGGAGCTGATGAGGATACAGACAGGTATCTAATGAGATAAATCTCAACCATTGCTCAGATTGAGGGGAGCTGCCAATGTATATCTAAGTCAAAAGTATATGTACATCACTTACGTGCACATACTCCTATTTCGTACCTAGGTCTGTCTCCACTGTAGTCACAGTACAAGCCCCTGTGGAAATCACAAGTGTCGGCCTCAGTGCAACTTTCTCCACGCTGCTTGGCACATGTCTTGCAGCAGTCGCAGCCATCTGTGACCAGGCTGACACCTACTGAGCACCGAGGTGGGGACTTCGGACATTCGCACGGCCACTTACAGTACTGAGTCCGCATGTAGACCTCTGTCGTGGCAAGGATGGTGGGGGTCATGGTGGTGGAGGTCTGGGCAATGGCCTACAAACAAAGAAACACAGCTTGGAAAGCATTCCAGAGAAAAGGGGGCTGTGAGGCTTGTTGGATTAGTCTTCAATTAAAATCCCCTCAGGTCTAAAGAGCTTACAAGGAAACCAAAGCATAAATGTCAAAGCCATGGAAAGGAATCAGTCACTGTTCTTTTAAAAACTCCTTCAGATACTGGCCGAGGGTAAATGCTCTACAGCAAAGACTAGCCCCCAAACTGCACAACCACAGCCTGCTGGTACTCAGCCTTTTCCAGACCTCTCCTCTCTAAACAAAGGAGTCTGTATGTAGGAACATGTCAAAATCCCTCTGATACATGAGAAGAAGGTGTGATGTGTCCAGTCTGTGTCACCCTGTGGTATTTTGCTCTGGCAGGGGATTGTGCCACATCATATCTGCTGTCCCTGTTGACTGAGAGATTGCTCTAGGGCGTCTTGGTTACTCAAAGGCTTCCTCAAGCAGCAGGCACTGCCCTTCAGGTCACCAAGCAATATAAAGGTAATCATGTTGCCATGTGAAAGTACACGTGGTCCTGTTTGGTATTGTTTTCCTCAGGCTTATCTGTATTCGTGGGAGTCTTGCAAATGGAACATTTGGATCCAATGGATCCTGTAAATCTACAAGGGGACTGTAAACAAGCCTGTGAGCCCACCATCCTCACAGGCATACAGTCATGAGCCTCTACATTCTGAACATGGTCTGAAACCCACAGGCCTAGCATTCCATCACAGAATGGATGTCAGGCTCCCTGACAGACTCCCAGGTCTAAGCAATGAAGCTACACTATGGCGATAATATTTTTTTTTTAATAACTTAATAATTAAAACAAAAAAAGTGTCATGTATTTCCTCTAAGCACTCTGAAAACCACCCTTATCCACCATTCACAGTGTCCAGACTACCATATTCAACAGAAATGCTCCCTGTGAATACTAAAGTAGTCATGAGGCTCTTAGGTCTGTCTGTGGTGGGCTTTCAGGTCTCACACTTTAGTTCCCATGATATTCCCACTGTAGTTGTCCTGGCCTACACAGTCAAACAACTGGGATATTTCTGCAGTGATTTTCCACCTACGCCTTCTGGCACATGTTTTTGTCTTACATGAAGTCACTGTGGGACCTGTAATTTGGATGAGTATAAGTGAAGCTTCATACTGTTAGTTTTCTTTCCCATTAGCCATGCACAAATATTTGCCAGCACGATGAGCAAGGAAGGAAAACTTTTGTGGGGATGATACTGCTAAATTTCCATTTCCTAATCTCCATTTCCTTGTCAAATAAGAAAAAATAACAACCTACAACTTAATTTAAAATCTGATAATCAGACAAAAAAATCTGATCAAGGTAAATCAGGATAGAAAAGGGATTTCATGCAACACAGTGATACTACTCCAGTAAACATGATCAGGTTACCATTATTGAGATAATGGACCTGCTGGGGTACGTTAGCTTATAGCAAAACCCACAGAGGACAGAAGTTCATTGCCTTCTGCACTCTCCAGTTCCTGCAGAGCAAGTTCTGGATGACATTTAACATACCAAACATGTTTGTCATGCAGAAAGGGTGCAAATTAACCCAATGACAAAACAAAAGTGTATCTTTTCTACCAGGGTCACTGCATAGAAAACCTGAGCTCCACATGGGGCTCAAGCAGGGCACAGTAAGCTCAAGCACAGAAACAAATGGGGTTATTTACAGCCTTTCAACAGCAGCCAGAACATAACCCTAGTTGGGCACATGGAGTCGAGAAGTCCTTTCTGGTGACAAACTATGAGGGTTACAAAGAACAAGTGTGTAATCCTACAAAGTGCTAACAGGGAAAGTCAAGATCTAGAAATTACTTAAGGCAATTCCATGTATTTCATGACCATCAGAGCTTCAGATGTCTCAAATAAAAGTCTTTGCACCACCCGTCCATGAATAAAATGCTTCAAATCAAGACTTTGTGGGCAAAAACCTCCCAAAGAATGTGATCCTACAGCCAATGAACTATCAGGATACCTCTGCAAAGTCATTTTACTGTCTTCTACAGCTTCCTTGTTAGCAGACTCAAATTTTATCAAAGTACATTTCTAAACCTGCTATGGCTATATCTGAAGGTATATATCTTACTAATTAATTACCGTGTATTTAGAGCACTAAATTGTTAACATATTGCTAATCACTGCAAAATAGGCAATGTGTTCACTCTGGGCATAATTCCCATCTCCATTAAGGCCCCTTTGCAAACAGTTGGCCTTAAAGTTGGCTTAAAATCACCTTTAAGCTCATGTCTAAGTGAAAACATACCAATATAATTTACTCCCACTTTAAGGCTCCTTGATGTTGCCAAGGTTGTTAAAAGAGGAACATTCAGATCACTGAAAAGCCCTGGCCTTTTAATAGTAGTATTTTTCATTCCACTCACAATAATATAAGTAGGTGAAATAATCTGTCACTTGAGAAGAGAGGCTTCTTCAAGTGCAATAAAACTATTTACTTTGTTGCTAATAGTTAAAAAAAGTCGTCTTAATAATCAAATCCAGATATACAGACAAAAGTCACACAGCTATTTAAAGAGCCCATTACCATGGCCCAACCCTGTAAGTAAATCCTATCACAGTCCTGGGTTCTATTGTCAACACGAGCAAGCAAACAGCTTCTACCCTGTGTAGATACGAAAGTGTCTGTGAATCAACACATGTAGCAAGGAGGAACCCTGCTAGTCCTATAGTTTTAGTTCATATATGAAGGACTGAGGGTGATTTCTTGTAAAGGACTGGGAGCCATTTGGTGGTTTTCGATAGACAGGTATTTGGAGTAAATTATTTAACAGCAGCCCTTCCTCTAGGTCTAAAGCCTGAGCTGGCTAAGGAAGCTTTTCAAGTGTCCTTGTAGCAACTTGCTGTTGTAGTTTTTAGATGTGGTGGCTGAAATGGCCAGTTGTATGTCTGAATAAGCCATAGGGAGAACACCTAGTGTGGGCTACATGAGCATCTTCAAACAATCAGCATGGACAGGCATCAAAATACTAAGACTCCTGCATTTTACAAATAGGAAAGGTATGGGAAGATGGAAGAGGCATCATGTCCTAGGCTCCATCGTTGCCTAACCAAACCCCAACATTTTGAAACTGTTGTCCACTGGACACTAGAAGAAGTGTACAATCTGTGCAGGCCCTTCTCCTTTCCTTTGTATGTCCCTCAGGAACCTGCTACGGAAAAAAACAATTCTGTAGATTTATAAAATCCTTGGGTTTTGCTTTTCCATGGTCATTTGTCATCAACAGAGTATCTTAATCCTTTTGGAAAAGTCATTCAGCCCTACTACTTCAATGTCACAGAGAATTTTGGGATATAGATTTTTTCTTATTAATAGGTATGGTAGTTAAGACATCATGAATAATACCACAGTGAAAAAAGCTCTTTCCACGGGTGCTATCAACAGGAAATCACACTGTAGTGGCCTTAATCCATGGCCATCCTTAACCAGAAACAAACAAACAAACAAACCCCCTCATGTAAGTTCAGGTTTCAGGAATCAGGTCTTTAGGGTCAATATAATGTATAGAAGGACAATGGTTTTGTAAGAAATCCAAAATGAGAGTGAAGAGAGAGTTAACACCAAAAAGCATAGTGGTGGAGATTTGACAAGTTCATTTAAAAATGTCAGAAAGATAAAAGAATGTGTGTCCTAGGAAATTATTTTTTCCAGGTACTGGTATTTAACTTGTTTTGTATAATTACTATTCAATCTTCGGGTCTGCAGATTTGTTATCTTGGATGCTAAGGAGAAAATACTCCACCACAAATTATTGATGAGCTCTATATTTGCTGCTTTTGGAGGTAAAAGCCCATTCTATTAAATCAAAACAAAGCCCTTCTCACCCTGCCGTGGCTGATAGCTCTCTACTGAAGTTGTTCCTGACTTATGCTTGGCGAGATCCAAAATTACTTTATACATCTACAGAGAATAGTATTTTGCTAGCAACAATTTCCATCCAATTTCTGTGTTTACATTCAAAAGGAGAGAAGAAGAAAATAAAAAATGACTCACTGCTTGCCATGGCCACAAACTCAGTATTTTCAGTAGCCATGTTTTACTATCCAAGTCTTAAAGATACAAAATGGATACAGTCAGTTTGGCAGCATGTTCTACCTATTAGCAAAGTATATTCCCAATCTGTTGGAAAATATAGTAATTCTAAGTTTGTTTTAATTTTGCAAACTAGAAAGACCAAGGTATGGTGTTGAAATTACTGTGTAGAGTTCAAATTGCAAGCAAGTCAGATATATAGCAGCACTTTTACATAATGCATGAGGAAACCTACAGCTTTACTTTTAAGCAGCAAAACCCTAGACGCATTGCAATATATTCCTTTGCTTCCAGGTTTTACAAGTGTTTAAAAATACATTGATGTGAATTGATTTCACTGTTTCAATGTTGCAAAATCTTACTCTTAAAATATTTTTCTTTTAAGTATTTTTCTCATTATGGTGCTCTGGGTGAAGATAGGAAAAGCTATCCAGGTACTGTCCTTCCAGTTTATGGATGGTAAAAAGTCCAGAAAGGACAGTGACTTCTAAATTCAATTCCTCTGGAGGATTGAGATCTGCTGAAACCACAGTACCTTATCACCTCCTGCTGTTTTCTTCTTGGTAGTAATTTGTTCTAAAAGGAGGACTTCTGAGCTCACACTTAGCTGCACAATCTATGTTTTGCATGGCACATGTCATTGGGTGGACTCCTTTCAATTTCCCACAATAGACCATATTAAAGGAATATTTTTAACCTACATTTCTCATAATGCCTTTTTGGGTAAATGCCAGATGTCACTGATGGAGGGATACAACATGATCTGGATTATCCCCTGTCCTCCATCTCTGACACATTCACAAGAGAAAACGGTCAGTGAAGAAATCTTTATTAAATGTCCTCCTTACCACTATGTGATCAAATCAGCTGATTTGCAGACTGACCCAAACAGCCTTACTGTGGGGAGTTCATGAACCAAGGCCTGATAGCATCAGCCTGTCACTGTGTAGAAAAAACTCCAGATGTTGCAGACTGTCTGTCCTAAAAAGGGACACTGAAGTTAAAAATACAGCTTTAAGTGTATGCCTAGGGATGCATCTCCCAGAGAAAGGGTTGTGCATTTGTACCGTCTTTCTGCCAAATGACACATCTGCTTTCTCCTGGTTCCACCTACTGGCTGAACTATTTAGACAGCACATGCAGAAATGCCCATAGAGCCAACTCCAATACAACATACCACCCTTAAATGTTCCCGTTAACCAAGATGATTCTACAAGGCACCCAGGATGTGAGCATCCACATTCACAGATTTGTGAATATCCTAACTTGACATAGTACAGTTCCCAGGGGAAACTGTGCCTGAAGCTTAATAAAGAAGTAAAAATGAAAAGACAAAATGAAATATAAATAATACATTAAATAAAGACACATACCCTTCCACCCCTCAGCTGCATCTCTGGGCAAGCATAGAGACTGCTTACTTTCATCCCAGAACAGACAGAGGTCAACAACTCATAATGTGTGTCAGAAAGATGGACACATTAGCAATGAAAAACAGGGCCTGACTTACATCTGTGGGCTTAAATAAGAGCCTCAGTGTAGAAGTTTGTTTCTTGATCTTGCTCAGTTGGAACTTCTGAGCCAAATATTGCTGAATATTTGCATTATTATTACACCCAAAGCAGATGGGTCAACAAAGAGACACTTCTTACAGCAAGATTGTCAGTTATCAGAGTACCATCAGGAAGACTTCTCTTTTATATTCTTGCTACAAATCCCAAAGTCCTCATGAATGCTCATAAACTATCACAAGGTAGTACTAGTGACAAGTGAGCTAGCATCAGGACAGACATATAAATCAGGACATGTAATAGTAGGACAAAAATAAGGTTATTTGGGGCTCAGCTTCCCCAGAGGATGCACGAACTTCTAAATACCTCATTAAAAGTGATCCCAGACATGTAAACTTCAGAACATATTGTAAAATAACAGGCTCTGAACCCAGAAAAGATAAGATGTTTTTATAGATGTCAGGTGCCAGACAGATTTATTCTTGCTGTTCACTGTACACTGAGCAGAAAGGAACATTCTGCATAAAGCATAACATTCAATAGCCTAAGAAAATAAAACATCTGCAGTGAGTCAACCATTAAGATTTCAGTGGATCTGTGAGTGATGAGCAAGTAACTTCCCATAAATTTATTTTGGGAAATGTATCTGTAGAAAAAATGTAGTCAGATGTTTGGAACAGTCTTTTCTAACTCAGTTTAGACTGTAACAGAGTAAAGATTACATACATTCACCTTTTTGCCAAAATATTGCAGATAAACACTCAGCGTGGCCTAACATTTTCTTCACATTTTTCCATGGAGTGTTCAGAGGGAAAGAACTTCCCTGATAGAAAGCAACCTGATTAGTGTTGTTCCAGTGAGAGTAGCACTTGCCTGGAATAGGGTGACCTAAAAATGTTCAGTCATCATTAACAAATGGACACTGCCACCACAGACTCCACTAATCAAGATATTAAGCAGCATAGTTTCTGTGGTCTATGAACATTTAATGGTCTTGTGCTGCACACATTTGTTTTGTGCAGTTAGTTAATGAGCTCATCCAGTGGAACTAGCTTGAACTAGAGTTTGAAAAGCAACAGGGAACAACATCTGGAGGAGCAATGAGAAAAGTCCACAGAAGGGACAAGCAGACAGATTTCAGTTTTAGGAAAGTGGAAAGTGCATTTGAACCATCCAAGGTCACGAAGTTATAAACCATCCTAAAGCTGTACAGAACAAGTTGCTGACATATGAGCCACGAGCTGGGTAACAAAAGCAGTATCCCAGTTCCTGCTCCCAGACAAGAACAGATTGTTTTGGCAGAAGTTTTATTTTGCAATTAGCCATGTTCTACATTTGCTTATCTTTTATTTTTCAGTCATGGCCTTAAAATCAAAGGGAAGATGCCTTCTGTCCTCTTACTCCCTTGGGGACACTGTCCCAAGATGGGCAGAACAGTGAAGTAAGTAAAATTAAGAAGTTCCTTTTTTTTTTTTTTTTGCTATTGCAAGAATAGCACAGATTTCATGACACTTTTCAAAATCATCTTTTTTTTAATGATTTTTCTAATAAAAATAGAAATCTGCATTTTCAAGTATCAAGTTTTCTGTTTCTGTTACAATGCAGAGGATTTTAACTTTAAACAACATTTAATTTTAAAATAGCATTGTTATTTAAATTCTCAAATATGAAACAGTTTACTTGACTTCCCTAGAGCTGCTGATGAACTGACAAAGTTATGCTTCCCTGTTTCCTTTAAAGAAAATTATCCTTCCACATCAAATTTCCACTGCTATATCCCTCTAGCTTTGCCTTTCCAAGGTGATCACTTTATTTTCCAACTGTCAAAGTGTCTTGCTTCTTGAAATCCATACTAAGGGCTAGTTACTTGCCCTCATTTTGCCATTGTTGTTTAATAATTTGTTTAGAGAGAATATAGAAAAGAATCTGGTATTCTTGAAATCTCAATAGAGTAATTAACTTCCTGGGCTACAGTCTTGAACCCTCACTTTTAAATGGGATATCAAAGAATTGGCAGCCTAGAGGATGGCAACCAAGATGGTCAGAGACCTAAAGGTCATGACCCAGGACAAGATGCTGTAGTTTGACAAAGAGGTTAATGGGTGATCTAGTATCAGTCCATTCTTCTCAGCAGTAGCAGAAGGTATACTAATCAACAGCAGACACAAAAGATAGTTACAGAGATTTAGTTTAAACACCAGGAAGGCAACTTCTTCACTTGAAGAGCAGTGCAACACCAGCATAGGTCACCCAGGAAGGCTCTGAATTTTCCATCCTCAGATTCTGGCTTAAAGATCTCTAGAGGACACTGAAAACCAGCATTTCTGGCAGGCTGTGACTTCATATCTTGTCAAAACCATATGTAGAATATGCCCATGAACCAAAACAACCAATAAGATGTATTTATCAGTTCAGTCCTGCATTGTGCCATATAAAGTCTGGTTCTGGAAGAGAGAAATAAAGCCTGACCTTTTTTGTTAAGTGGTGCATATAATGCAGACAAAATAATTTTATTTTGTGGGCCCTTCCCATCTCATATCATGAGCACAGCCAAAAATTATGTTTGGCAGCTAATTATTATTTTATCTCATAACAGAAAACCTACCAGAAGTCTGGTTTTGTAGCTGGAAGATTTCAAGATAATAGAAGGAATGAGAAGCTGCTGCTGCTGTTACTTTAATGGCCCCTTTGGAACACACGGCATGTGTGGCTTCATTCAAAAAAACCCCATTACTACCATTTATTATAGTGTTGTAGCATTATATCAAAGCCACTTCAAGATTCTTGACTGAAGATGAGCAGTAAGACTGCATTACTATATCCCTGTGGTTAAGTAAAAAACAGATGGAGCCTACAACTTGTCTGAATAAACAGCAGCATTTCCAGGTAAAGTGTCCCATTGTGCAAGGATATTTCTGTACCAAGTATGGCATATTTTTGTAACTGTAGCTTATAGAATTTTATGTGATCTGTTAGAGTATGCAGATGGAAGACATACAGGTCAGCAACATCCTTAGGGCTGACAAAAGATGCCAGACTTATGCACACTCTAGGCAGACCCAAAACTAATTGAAAGTCTGATTGCAGAACATTAATATATGTTATCTTACCCTTTGCCTGGCAAAATCGTGGCAAAAGTCTTTCATAGCATTTGAAGTGAGTTAGGTCTGTGTATGCAGAGAAATCAGTACGTGAGCATTTGTAGGTTTGAAGCAAAGGCATCCATATCAGTATCTGCCACATCCTGGTCACCTCATTTAAGTGTAGTTTGGCCCCACTTCTATGAGAAAGGTTTTTCTTTATAGAATTGTGGAATCTAAATGTTCAGCCAGAGTCTGACTAGGGCCTGAAGCTGTTTCTAGAAAACCAAATCAGGAAAAGACTGAAAGCCCAGAGTGTGTTACAATGTGCAGTAGAAAAAAATAATGGTAATACTGCAGTTCTGAGTTCCAGCAATGCCAAACCCCATCTATATGATTTCTGTGTTGTGTTCTTTTGGTCCAAAAGAGGAGAAAGTATTACCAGCAAGGCGGGAAGAGGAAGAACCCGCAGGGTTTACTGCTGGAATAACTCAGTCAAATAAGATCAAGTGCCATTCAAAAAAGACAGAATGGGAACAAGAGATTAAGAGAAGGATGAGAGATGCAGAACCTCCCTTACAGCCTCCAGAAACTCCACTGACTCTTGTTCAACATGCATAATATTATTGCCATACTTGGAAACCTTGTAATACTTTCACATCTGTATTGTGAAAAACTCAGCTGTTATCACCCACTGTAGGTTTCCCTGAGAATAAACAAATTGATTTCCAGTGCTTATTTAAAGTTAACTTCAGTGCTTATTGTGCTGCACTTATACCCAGAAACATCCATGTAAGAGTCTACTCAATCACTGGTGTTCACTACATGTAGGTAGGAAGGAGTACATGACATACCAGACAGTGGAAAACAAGTTCCTGTGATTGGTACAGATGACATGGAGTTACTGATAGCATTATGGAAAATTCAGAGAGTTTAGTTTTCTGTTATAAGGCTGCATCAATGTAAAGGAACCTTAACCTCTATAAATGAAAATCAGATTGTTTAAAAAAAAATTCTGGGGATTATTAGATAAGTGTGTTTGATTACACTATTTTTGACAGATATAGGGAAGACAAGATAGCAAGAACTGCACCTCTCTGCATCAGTGACTGCACAGTGTGCAAAGTCTGACAGAAGAAATCTCAAAGGGTTAAAAGAAGTATTTATGCTGTTAAAAAGTTACTGAGCCAGGCACAGTAGTATTTAAATTAAGGAAGGGAAACAGGAGTTGAAGACAATGCGTTGCATCCCAACAGCAAGAGGTTGGACTGATGTTCTGAATAAGCACCAGTCATCTGGAATCTGTGCAGACAAGACTGTAGTGCTAAGATATATGAGATGTGAATGAGTGATGTTATCACACTGAGGGTGCAGAGGCAAAAGATACTCTCATAGTCAGGAGACAAACCACCATACCTCCCCACAAGTTAAAATCATATTAAATGGTTAAGGCAGGGTGAGGGATGAACCACAAATATGAAATAACTAGAGTGCCCATGTTGTCACAAGGAAGGAAAGGGAACTGAACATCTTATACCTCCTTACCCATCAAACTGTATGGCATCTCATAACATCAACAGAAGGACAGAAACAGCACCATGGCCTATATGCTATCTGCAATTCTTAAATGTTCTGTCTTCGCTATTATGTAAGTCCTTTCTCCTCTTTTAAAATCCTAGACATTATTCTCATTACATTCCTCTGAGTGCTATAAACTGATTCACACAAACAGATGTGTATCCAGATAATCTCCTTCAGGTTCAAGGATCTGAAGGAAGGTGTAAAACAATACACAGAACAGAGAATATGCTGCTTTAAATCACTTCCTCAAGGAATTAAGTATTGAATTCTTCCTAAACTGTTTTCTTTCTACAGCTGATATCAAGCTTTTAGCCATATCACAGGGTATCAATGTCAAAAAACTGCATCTTAACACCCCCCCACACACAATTAACTAGATGTTTTGTCACTGTGTTCTAGAATGTAGCAAAAAGGATCTCAAAAAGGAAAACCAAAGTCCTTTGCAACACTGATAAGTGATGTCTAAAAAGGACAAGCAGCAGAATGCTAAGCACACTCTCCTGAGTATGTTTTTTTTCTGAATCAAAAATTAAAACCCCACAGAACAAGAACAAACACACACACACACACACACACACAAAAGCCTTTAAACAAAATAATTGAATTCGATAGAAATGTAGCTACAACCTCTGGATGAGCTCAGATGTATAAACCACAACTGGACAGGAGTCTGTACCCATGTACACCAGGTAGACAGCAAGCCAGAAACACAGGTAGAGAAATGAAATAAAATAAAGGAGAAATGCTGTAAGCCTATATTAGAAATTAAAGTGAGATAAGCCCAAACAACCTCGCCAAATTTGTGAGATCATTTAGCAGGAGCATGGTGATTAGCTAGATGCCTCATTTTCCCAAACTTTGTCAATCTTATCTGCTGCAAATCCCTGGAACAAGCCCAGCATAGCTGAAGGAATTTACTAACTCAATATGTGGAGCAGACATTACTTGCCAAAACATATATACAAAGACCCTTCACACAGATGATACTGGAGAGGCTAAAGCTATGTGGATGGAAGAAACCAGTAAACAAATCTGGAATTTGTTAACTTTTCTAGATGATAGTCAGGATCCTGAAGTAGATTGGTGTACAGGTTTTGCAAGCAGAAAGGAGGAGACTGTAAATTGAGTACAGTCAATGTACTCATCATCAGAGGTACCAGATCCAGGTCATTCCTGTGCTGAGTTTTTTATGATCTATTACAATACACAAGCCTGCCCAAATAGTTTATAGACTACCAAAAGGAAAGTGGTGGAATGAAGCATCCTTTTTCTTTGACACATGTGATCTAGTGATATTCTTACCCAGCTACTCAGATCCATGTCAGTGATAGTCAGGTGTGCAATGCCATCCAGTGCCTGAGTCTAAGGGATACACCAAAGGACATTGGAAGTCCACAAACTGAATGCCATCTAGTATGAAACTAATCCCCTAAAGCTGGCACTAACCTGAGATAAATGAGTTCCTCATAAGAGACTCTAACCAGTCTGGGGATCCCATTAGAAATCAACACCATCACTGCTTTCAGTCAAATGAAAAAATTTTTACTAATTTTCTGAATGCTGTCATTATCTTCACCTGAGCTACAAGCCCAACCAGTCAACAAATGAATCAAGCTCCACTTCATTCCTAAGAATGGAAAAAACCCACTGCTTTCAGGAAAAGTCCATCAGGAGGTCAAAATTTTGTAGTACATAGCCATTTGTGGCTTAATTCATCCTGTTAAAGGCAGAAAAAGAACTTACTTCTTCTCAGTGAATGTAGAAGCTACTCAGCTCTTACACAACCAAGAGGATATTTGATCAACTTTCCCCCAGAAAAGGCAAGAAAGAAAAAATGCCTCTCACAAGACATAATCACATTTATTTATCTAAGAGTATAGGTGAAAAGAGAAGAATGGGAGAAAATGAGTTTTGATTGGAACCTGGAAATGCCAATGTAGTAAGAAATAGTTACAACTAAGACTTCTAAAAGGAGCATCTTTCTTTTAACAGCAGTTGCTTAAAAGCAGTTTCTTTTAATGTAGACCACATAGCCACACATTTATTGTACATGGATGCATCTTGTTCACTTCTCATCACCACTGCAAAGGATAAATGACAGCCAGAACAGCATGACTAAAATATGAATGCCTTAAAAGAATAGTGATAGTAATGGAAGTCAGAAGATTTGCATAGTCCGATTAATTTAGAGCTAGTCAACAAATAAAAACCACTAACAATCAAATGCATATGTACAATGGCTGCAAAAAATGTCCATGAGCAAATCATCAGCTCACTGTCCATTCTTGTAAAATATTGCAGATTTGGTTATAAGCAGCAATCACATTTGCAAGACATTCAGTATATCAGTAGGACCTTTTGCACTGGTGAGATAATATGTGAAAGACCACACTCTCCTCAGCTTCTCTGTGCTCATAGCTGCTGGGTGCAAACCTTGAGCCCCTCTCTGCTGGCAGGAGAGGAGGAGATCACTGCACTGACTAGACAAGAGACTTATTAACTAGAAGCTTTTGGAGCTGCTGAAGGTAGAGAAGGTAAACTCTAGATTGAGGGACTAAGGCATTTAACCTCTCTGTGTCCACAGAACAGGGGTGATAATGTTTCTTTTGCTAGAAGATACAAACCCTGAAGGTTGTGAGCTGCCCAGACCATGAAGAAACATGAAGCAGCTATCAGGGAAGATGACAGACGGAGAAAAAGTGCAAGGGAGATCCCAATCTTCTATGAAGATATCTGTATGGATAAGGAGAAGTAAGAAAATCAGAACTGTTTAAAGAGCTATAGGCCCATAGCTATGCTGGTGATGTATCCAGGAATAATACATTTTTATTTACTCACCCACAGAAAAATCAGTATTCAATTCATAACATGAATTTTGCTGAATATGACTTTCAGAAATATCAGGAGGATTTCAAATGCAGAGGAACACCACAGCTGAGCACCTGCAACCCATCTACATTAGACAAAAAGACAAAGGTTCTACATTTTGTTCACATAAGAGGAATAATTATCTGACAGCCAGCATATTCCTCAGCCTGGATGTACTTGTATCTCCACACCAGAAGCAGAGACATTTTACTAAGGATGCCACAGGCAGGTTCAGCAAGGTTTCCACCAATGGATGTGATACAACCAATACCATCAATTATGTAGCCATACAACACCAGAGTGAAAACAGACTCAAATGTGATGAAGATTTTGATCTAGTATGAAGGGCTGAAATCCCCTTGGCATGTAATTTATCCCAGGGTGAAATCCAATAGAGACTTTCTCATCTCATAAAACAAAAATTCTGTTTACAGAATTTTGGTACATTGATCTTCTACTGATGCCATTGCCAGGAAATTTATTGATTGAATTTAAGTCACTGTGAATTAAATTTAGAAGGTATACTTACTTTCTTCTCCATGAAGACAACACCAGAAAGTGGGGGTTGAAAAGGAGAGAAGCATTTTCACCAAAAGCAAGAGGAAATCCTGTTCTTTATGAATAAAGTGTTAAACCACAACAGGATGTAAAATGTGTGGGGATATGCAAAAAAAAAAAAAAAAAAAAAAAAAAAAAAAAAAAAAAGAAAAAAAAGAAAAAGGAAAAAAAGAAAAAGGAAAAAAAGAAAAAGGAAAAAAAGAAAAAGGAAAAAAGAAAAAGGAAA
>JANIJG010008651.1:0-21378 GCA_024611175.1 Megaceryle torquata
AAAATCCCCTACAAGGACCAAGGCCTGTGAACGCAAAGCCTTTTCTATCTGCCTATAGAGGGCCTCATCCGCTTGGCTTTGCTGGTCAGGTGGCCTGTAGCAGACCCCTACCATAACATCACCTTCCCCTGTCTTCCCTTTGATCTTAACTCATACACTCTCAACCGGCTCATCATCCTTTCCCATATGTAACTCCATGGATTCTAGCGGGTCACTGATGTAGAGGGTGACACCTCCTTCCCTCCTAACCTGCCTGTCCATCATAGAGCCCATCAGATTCACTACACATGATTTACCCTTGGTATAGGCATGCTGGTAGTCACCTCCTCCTTCATGTGTTCAGAAGCATTCTTCAGGAGACTCCATGATTTTCTCATGGATCAACATGAGGCTGACTGGTTGGTAGCTCCTCAAGCTGGCCTCCTGGCCTTCTTTGAAGATGGCAGCAATATTTGCCTTCTTCCAGTGGTAAGGAACCTTTTTGCTTGACAGGGACTCGCCTGGATTTCCTAGTTTTCAAAGATGATATAGCCTGGCCTTGCAAGGACATCACACAGTTCTCTCAGCACCTTTAGATGCAGTCTCTCAGTCTCATGGACATGTAAGGTTCATGTTCTCTTAAATAATTCCTTAGCTGATTGTCATACACCATTGCCAGTTCATCTCCTCCTCAACCCCTTTTACTAAACATAGATGTCTGGGAGACCTTGGTCATGAAGACAGAAGCAAAGAAGACACTGAAAAACTCAAAACTTCTCTATGTTTGCTGTCATTGAATAACCTGCCACATTCAGTAACAGTACTACATTTTCCTTGTACATCCTTTTACTATTAAAGTTACTTCTTATCCATTGACAACAATAATCAAGGCCTCACCTGTGCAAAAATATCCATTCTTCCTTCAAATATGCACTGGTTTGACAAACACTAAAAAAAACCCCAAACCAAACAAACAGTAATCTTTTTTGTATGGAGTTGCTCTGGGAAAGTATTGCCCAATGTTAAACTTCTACTCTTGAGGCAGTGTATTGTACAGACACTAATAGGCAGGAGCTGGCATGCAGAACCATTGAAATACAGCTTAAGGAGAGCTGAAAACAGCTAGAACAATACTTAACACAATTACCTACGAATCATTAAGAGTTTGTTTAATTTATTTTTAAAAACTTTACTGAGGAGGGTGCCTCCCCAGTCTGCTCCAATGGTTAGCCATCCTTACTATACAGGTTTTCTTATGCTTAATTAAATAACATTTTAGTCAGTAAGCCATAGCATGTGAAAAAGAAAAATGATAGGGCCTTCCATTTTTATCTGTATAACTCTGTATCTGTATAACTCCATATCTGTATGACCCCATGTAAAACTTAACTTTGGGTAAGAAAAACTAGACTGCAAGATGACCACAGCTGCAGAATAATGAACAATTCCTCCTTGATAAAAGCAGTCACCTCCTGAATATTTCAAAGACAAGTTACTGTTACAAATGCAGAACAACTGTTGAGCTCATTTTAGCTCTGATCAAAACTCAATCTGGATGCCAGTGCAGTGAGGAATGGCATGATTTCTCCATTGCTTCTGTGCAATACATGATTTTTCTGTTGGCACACTATGTACTAATTAAAATGGCTGTAATATACTCAGAAACTAAATTGTTAAAAATTAATTAAGACACCAACTTTATACATTTTATCATATATTTGTGTATACATACAAATAATATAGCAGACTGGCTTCTCAAATGATGGAAAACACCAGTCTTCTACTGGAGTCTGAAAGCCTGCATCAATAAAATCTCTGGCCCATTTTACCTAAAGGCACAATATTTGCCTATTTGTTTGTATTTATTTTCTAATCACCACAATTTCAGAAGATTTATTGACAGCAGAAGGACAGCTAACTATGTCAACACATTCAGACTCCAGTTCTTAGGAGTTGAATACCTACCTCTACAATAAGGATCTAAATAATGTTTCAAAATTGCAGATTTCAGGAGGAATACCATGTACTTGGAAACTGAAAATCAGGACCTATGAGTACCAACATTATACTATTAAAAACAATATATTTCATGGCTCTCCTAGAATAAGATTTGTATAATTTCTTTTGTAATTTATTTCTGTCAAATTATTTTCTAGTTTGATATCTTTTCCAATGAATTGTGCTTAAGTTGAAATAATTTTAAAAAATAGACTCAGATTCACTTCAGTACTCCTGGTTTTATCCTCATTTTCCACACAAAAGAGAAAGAACTAAACATAGGACAAAAATAGTCACATACAGATTACCTTGACTTTTCTCTACACATAGTTTTAATTAAAAAAAAAAAAAAAAAAAAAAAAAAAAAAAAAAAAAAGATGACTCTTAGGTCACCTAGAGGATAGTAAATTAAACAGTGAATAAACAAAGTCTTTCACAATAAAGAAAATGATGGAACACAGATTTTCTCAGCATAACAAGGTAAGGGATCTGGCTTTAGTACTTCACAATAGTCTAAATTAAGAACAGCAGAGAACAAGTTCGAATCGTACATGGTTAGGAAAAAAGGGTTTGTTTATAAACCATAAAAAGAAGTATGTTATCAGTTGGAAAGTTACAGTATTCTGAGATCAGTTTAAACAAAGTTTCCTTCACAAAGATTTTCCTTTCTCCGCATGTCAGCAACATGTGTCTTTTAAAATCAGTTTATTGTCACTGTAACCTACAGGAAATTCCCCTCCACACACACACAGTAAGTACAACAAACTATTAGGGGGCTTTACAACTGAAATAGTATGAGAAAAAGCATTACTGGAGTTGTACACTAGATCAGAAGATGTGCAATCCAAATTTCGATTGCATTTTGAGTTAATCTTCAGTTATTTTGAAAACAGATCAAAACAAATATATTTAGCATGTTAGAAAAATCCTCAACAACAGAAAACAAAAAAACAGTAAAAAAAATGCCCCAAAAAATGAACATTTTTAATAATCAGGGATTGCTCCAAATCCCATTGAAGGCTATCAGAGTATGGCCACACATTTCAGCTTTTTTTCTAAGCATTTATACAGAATTACAATTACTAATTAGTGATTTTTAATTAATTACAACACTATTTCCTACACACCCCCCATATTCTAAATTTGGTTAGTAAAATCAGCTCTCCCCTACATTATTTTATTCCTAACTTCTCTGAGTCAAAAGCATTGTCTCTTTCTTACTATTTCTAAATTTTGACAAATAAAATATTAATCCTGCAGTTTATTTGGACCTAATGCCTTAAGTCATTATTGACAAGATTAAAAAAAAAAAAAAAAGAGTGAGAAGAGCAGAAAAAACTGTGGGAAGTATGCAGATTTAATAGTCTACAGGCAATAGGTGGATTTCAGCACATTTATCTTCATTTGAATTCAACATTTAAACTATCTGACTTCTAAAAGCAGTTCTGAGAGGAATTGTCAACTTAAGACAGCCCAATTGCACTCTGCATTTTATTGTTTTCTGAAATAATAGTGTTTCAAAAACAGGGAGAAGAATACTAAAAATTATAACACACATTTAAACAGCACCACAGAAAAACATCTTCCAGTTTTATGTCATTTGTCAGCAACCTGCTTTACTATTATACAGAGGTAAATTCCTAGGGGTCCTAGGACCTTTGAGAATTCATGAAACCCCACCTATTTTTTTTTAACTCACCATTTCATAAAACTTCTTACAGACTTTCCTCCCTTTAAATATCAACTATCAGAGGCACAATTTCAGACTTCCAACAATTTGTAACAAAAGCTTTGCATTTTGCAGTTGAAGTAATTTACACATTAACCAGCAACCATCGATAAATATCTGTAAAAAATAACTGAGGCTGCTCCAATTAAGGAAGGTTATTTTGCATTTAATCTGAACATTCAAAAGAGAGATACAGAATACAATGAATTAAAGTTACATGGAAAAAGGAACTCCACATATATCTGAAGATACTGCACTAAACAAAATTAAAAGCAGCATTCACTCTATGCATATATTCAAATGTTTTTAAGAGAAGCTATAGTGAACACCTGATAAAATAGAAAAGTTAAGGCAGGACCCGCATAAGATTCAACCACAGTAACAGCTGGTTTTGGTATACTATAAAAGAACTGGGAATTTTGTCCAAAACAGTTATTGCAAAAGATAATTACATTTAGGGGAAAAAAATCCAACAACCAAACAAATCAAAACTGCCTCTCCGATCACTTATTGAGTTATTTAACTGCCAAAATCAATTAAAATCATAGGATAATTTATGATGACAAGTACATTACAAAATCCAAAGACAGAGCAATTCTAGCTTATATGTTTCCCATATACTTCTAAACTTAAAGCTCTCACACAAGTAAATGATGTTTAGGGCATGCTGAGATTTATGTTGATATCAGCAACCTAATCCTAGAATTGGGAGCAAAATGGAAATCAATGGTCACATGCAAATTAAATATGGCACTAGAAGTATCATGATGCAAAATGGTGAACATGGGAACAGGCTTCCTAGTGAGGTGGTCCATGTCCCAAGCCTGTCCGTGTTCAATAGGCATTTGGACAATGCCCTTAATGATTTTTGCTTTAACTTTCTGTCAGCCCTGAAGTGGTCAGGCAGCTGGACCTGTTGTACTTTCCTTCTAACTGAAAACCTTCTATTCTGTTCTAGAAGTAGCACCTCTACAGAGCCAAGTTCTGGGAACTGAATTAACTCCTTGTGTACTGTGTCAATTTGATGTGACATCTCTTCTCATAGCTAGCAATTATTTTTTACTTAAGGACATAGATGCGCTTTTGGTAAGGACAGTCAGAACACTGCTGGCACTCAACAGGACCTGTATATGTTGACTAGCTGAGAGTCATGAAGCACAGCTTCCATTGACTGGCAGCAGTGGTGTACTCTGAGACCTGGCAGATACCACATTAACAACAAGTATAAGCCTTGGTCTTCACTAATCTCAGTACACTAAGATCCCATAGCCATGTGGAGGCAGATGCTTTTGACTGCCAGATCCTACTAAGTCTAACAGAAACTGGAGCCCAGCTAGCACTGAGCTGAGAACCATACTTGACTTTTTGCAGCTTCAATTTCAGCATTCGAACAATCAGCTGATGTACTTTAAGGTGAAGATCTTTATTAGAAGCTATTCTATATTCACTGTACTGTCAAATTCAGAAGCATCTTTGGTGGTTTCCAAACTAAACATCTTTACCGTTTGCAAAATAAACATTCTTAATATGACTGTGGAAATAAGTGTGTGAATGTGCCTAACAACTATTGTTCAAGGAGCACTGTAAACACATGTAAAATTATTTAAAGGACAGTGTTGTCTCCAGTGTGCCTCCGTAGCTTTCTTACAGTGAACAGTTTAAGTACTATTTGACTTCACTGCAGATAAGAACTAGACATTATCTCGCAAAGTGGCTACACAGGTGTACAAAATCTAACAACTCAGGGTAGAAAAGAATATTCAGTGCCTAAATTAGCTGAAGTTAATATCCAACCTACAGCCTTAAATTGAAAAATTACACAAAAATACTAGAAAACTAAGAAAATAAATACCAATTCCCTTCTTTTATCTCTTCAAGGTCTTCTATTGCACTACCTGCAGTAAGCATCACATTCCTATAATGACTGATGACAGACGTCCAAGCATGTTCTTGTTACTGGGGTCCAGAGCAGGGTGGCATCAGCAAAGCAGCTGCCAAAGGCCATAGGCAAAACTGAAGGAAAAAACAATGCAAATACACAGTTAGGGAGTGTCTGGTGTGTGGGAATGATTCGGGACTCTGCAGATTATCACAAACCTGGTTTTGTTTAGGAGAGAAAAAAACATGCACTTTCAAGTTCCTGAGAAATTTTTTGTCCCATAACTATTCCTTAGAACCCCTAGGCCACTGTACTAGCTGCCATGTATCTCTCACATTAGACAGACTGGACCTTTTACATAAGCTGCAAGAAACTTTCCACACATCTGGTGTAGGCTTTTCTCATCAGCTGCTGTGAGTCTCCAAACATAGTGGCTATCAATTCCTTCCACTGGCTGTTATGCTCTTTGTGGACTCTAGTGAATCTCTCTTAGCAACTACAGCAGCCTTTCACAATATGTAATTAAATTAAGCCCTGTGACAAAGAAAAATTCTCAGTTAGCCCTTCCCCAATTTTCCTCACTCTCTGCTATTGTCCCTCCCTCTGTGACGCTATAAAAGAAAGCGATCTGACTGAAAATAATCCTAAAAAAAAAGAAATCTTCAGCTAAAAAACCCAGTTCCTAAACTGGTTGATTTTATACAGTTGTGCTGAAGAGAGAAAGCAGCATGTTGCGCAAAAAAGTGGCTAATAATAGGGTCACATTGCTTCTTCTTTTGGCAACTATGGTAGTTCATTCCAGCTCAAAAATTTAGCTGAACGACAGCCTCAGGCTGTGATTCCACAACAGTCTACATCAACCCGAAATGTCACCCTTGGAGACCCTCTCCCTTGCTCTGTTTCAGAACATAAACTAGCAAGAAATTGTCCTTATAAGAGAAAACAAGCCAAGTCAAAAACATTTGCTGCTTTAATTTGCCTGAGCTAGTTCATCGTAAGATGAGATGAGCATCAGTGTCAAAATAAAGATGAAAGGAAGGGGGTTTTTTGCAGTCTCGGGACCAAGGTGGGCAGGACCATGAAAGAGGTGACACAGCTCACCTTCAGCTGCAATAGAACAGCTGTTCATATTATTTTCCTAGAAATTTTATATTGTCTCTTCATTGAAGACCTGGTCTGCTTTAGATTCTGTCACCTGCAAAACTTCTAAAGAGACTTCAGGAACATCATCACAAGGCCCTCGGTGAGGTCTAGAATACCTGTTGTAATTGGATAGTGATGAAAATCAGGTGTGCCAATACAAATGGAAAAGAATTCTGAGAAAAATATAATCAAGGTCCATTTTACAAATGAAAAAGAATTTTCATACCTGAATAAAAAACTGTACACATAACTACATTAAATGGGCATTTAGGGGACAATTCATAAATGGAACAGAATTTTCTCTATCCACAAGCAAAAAATACATAGCATGCATGGTCTTTGATGCTGTGACTAAAATAATGTTACCAAAGCAGATGTATTAGGATTGAGAGAAAAAATGGCAGTGACAAAAAATCAGAACAATTCAGTTTATAGAATTAGCTGAAAGATAGGTAAACTTTAAATATAGAAAGTATACTTTTAAATATAAACATATTCTTAAGAACAAACCATTAAAAATTTTACACCTGTCAAGTTATACTGCTTTTTCTGCACCTGAGCTACATAAAAAACCTGATTGTGTTAATAATTAATTGTGAGATTTTAACTACCACTTACGTCTGGCTAACGTACAGTAAAAATAAAATGTCTACCTTGGGTAGTTTTCTAATGATGGTTAGGGAGTAATTATTCTGCTTCTACTGTCATGGTTCAAATCTCAGAGCTCAGGTAAGACTAAAATAAATTTAGACTACCTTGTAGCTAAAGTTAAAATAATATACCTAGTAATTAATACAAGAAATCACTGTAGAATTACACATAGAATGTGATTCCTTTTGTTTAAGCATTTAGTACCATGTGTAGAAAAGGACAGAATTTAAGACATCTGTAAAACAATCTCAAAGTGCATCTGTTTCGATATGAGATTTCTTTACATAAAACATAGCTCCTTATTCACTAGGAAAAAAATCTGAACATAAACAACATCTAAAAGTTTTAATGCAAAACATTTATAATAAGAGATTACATAATATAAAAAAAAATAGCAGATCATTAGAAGACTTCAGGTGTTTACATACCCCTATCTACAGAAGGTGTTGCACATTAACTGACCTTACCTGATAAAGAGCAGTTCCTACTAGCAAGTAGGAACAAAGAGGAGAAAGAACAAACCATAGTCTATGAGAAACAAGTGCTAATTTTATAATATTGATCTCAAACTTGTCTGAGAGAATATAAAGGGAAGGTAGACTAAAATCTTGAGAAAAAACAATTTAGTTATTTCAAAAACTAAACTCCAGAGAAAGGAGGACCTAATAGTAGAAAATTATCATAAAGATTTTATTTGGCTTCCTGCTGGAGGGCAAAAGTTTGACCTTACCTTAGAATTCATTCCTGCCTATATTAAAATCAAAACAAACCAAAACCTTGACATTAAGAGAATTACTAGAAAGTGACTGAATACAGGAGAGAGAATAGAGGAATGTGATAACACTAACTTCATCCAGAGCAGTAATTATGATTCCCTTTGGAAAATGTAGGTGTGAATGCACATGCACATTAGCCAAAAGTACTGGTAAGAGTAATGACTGACTCAACAAAGCATAAAGGTCTAATATTGTAAAGGACAATAAGAAATCACATAAAATTTGGTGGTTTTATCCCAAATACTTACTAGTCTAATCACATTTGCTAAATAACTAGCCTGAAGAAACATTTGATCTTCATTTTAACACTAACAGCTTCCCTCAACAACTGTGAAAATTATTCGCTGTTCAAAGCAAAATGTAGGAACGTGTAGGAGAGATCTAAAGCAGCAAGGTGTTTAAATCTAATGGAAAAGCTGTAAGAATAAGGGTCCAAGACTGAAGGTCTAGCAATATTCAGTAAATTTGCTCTTAAGAATCTTGTTTTAACAAAATATTCCATAAAGTTCAGCTCAAAAAATCCCCACACCAAACCATCCAGGTTGTGATCTGCCTGACAGTATTCTGTTTTACTAAGCATAAAAACTTCCATAATAGGATTAATATCCTACTGAGCATACTACAGGAGGATATTAATGTCAGAAATAATTGCCTGCTACTGTTTGTTTGATTACTGAGTTTGCATATCAGTCTGTTTTATTTGCCTCTATATATCATGAGTCTTTGCTGCATTCAAATTCATTTGTAAATAACCAAACATTAAAACAACTTTCACATACTGATGATGTTCGTGTTACCAAGTTAAAAGAAACTGCATATAATTTCAGAATCAAGCATAGACTTTGGTCCTGTGTTTTATTTTGGAATGTGACTTTTGCAATTGTGTTACTTCACTTTAAGGACATTCAGCAGTTGGAAAAATCAAAACTTTGAGGTCTTTACAACATTTAAGGTTGAGAAATGGCAATATTACATTATGTCTTTAAGCCAACAGTTTTAGGAGAGGTAAAGTTCCACATCATTATATTACAGGGTTTTTTTACGACTTAACAAATTCTTTTAACTCACAAGCTGGAAGATCTTGGTTTGGTTTGGTTTTGTTAATACAGTGTTTCTGAATTCAATAAAAGATCAATTACTATTTCAAAAAGACACTTTTTTTTAAACACAAAAAAATTCCTCTGACTTAAAATAATCAGTGTTGTGAGACACAATATATAATAATCACGAGTAACAATAAAGGGTAACATAATAGCAATTTTACCATTTACTAAATGGTTGCAATAATCTGCAAACTGCTTTATTAACAGATCTTTGGTAAAAACAAGTAATTCATCTCATAAACTACTTATTTTTCTTAATTTCAAAAAAGTCAGCTTTCTACTCCCTCTGCAAGTTTGGGCCTATTAACTGCTTCATAATAAAATACACTAATAGCAGGGCCAGAAGAGAAAGAATCAGTCCTTTTTTGTACCTTCCTTTCCTCCAAATCTCCTTATAAGCTTTTGTTTTCATACTGGTTATGAACATCTGTTAATGCTTTCCATGAAACAGTACTAAGCACCTGTCACCTGAATATCCAGGTTCTTTTATGTATAGAATATACATGAGAAATCTTGTAAATATTTATTTAAATGTATCCAAAGTATTTATATCTTCTCGGTGTTTCTTGGACATTATGTCAATATATTAGATTCACCCAGCTCAGCTCCTAAGTTGACAGACAAGTCCCATCAGACGACATGTTTGCTAAGAAAATCTGCTTTCACCTGTCAGATGAATACTACACAATGGCAATGCTGTTTTGTTCCATTGTTTAATAACATAAGTATTTCAATTGATGGTTTGTAATCTCACAAATTCGATTTTGTCAGATAAAAATAAATTCAAATAAAATTAGTCTTCAGATATTAGTTTCTCTTTAAATACTGTTTATTGCTTTTTTAAACAGAAATTTGAAGACAAACATATTACTCATCTCTTTCATGAAAGTAAGTACAGAAAAATGTGGTGACCCTCATATGGAAATTTATATTTTATAATATCCTATTTTATTTCAAAATCCAGAATCAGGTTCTAGCAGAATAATAGGGATTTTTCATAAGTAGAAGTTATATCAAACATCTAATCATGTATATGCCATTTTACTGATTATAAATGCATCCAATAAATAGTCTTGCATGTATTATTCAAAAGATGCAATATGTTTACCTTCACTGCACAAAGGTCAAATAGAGAAAGTAAAGCATCTACTTTTTGTCACTTTATTTTAATAAGCTCATTAGTATTTAGCTAGAGTGATGAGAAAAAAATGTAGATTTCCCCTGAAGCTGTTTGACATGTTACTATGTTTCTTTAACCCATTTTTCTTAACTTAGTTCCTTCTTAAGTTAGAAGGAGAAAAATCTGTGACTTGCATATTATGGATTTTTCTACCAAACTCAAGGAAACTGCATTTTTTCTAGCTTGCATTCTGGTTTTGCCATACCTGATAGGCATCTGGATCACAAGCAAAAAAACCATCTAAATAGACCCCTGATGAGTTGACAGTTGAACTTAAGTTCTGCCAAGCAATCATTACACTAACCCAAATGACAGGTTTTCACAAATATACCAGCCTTTGCTTTTAAAATGTGTCACTGAAACCAAAACAGACGGATGATTTTACCTAAGAGCAATTAATGACAGCAGTAAGAGAATACCCAAGAAGTTCATTAATAATACCTGCAGAGATCTCCAAATACAGCAAAATCTTTGCTACCCTAGTAAAGCTGAATCAACTATTCATTTTTAGTTTGGCCAAGAGTAGATGTTTTGAATTCAACAGATAGATAGATTCTTGTTGTTCTTTACAAAGTCACAAAACAAAATCGGTCCATCTTCCATTTGGAGCACGGTTATTTCAAAGACATTGGGAAGAGATTATAAACTCTTACAGACTTATTCAATGGGTACAGTATGTACCTCAGATGTTGGAGATTTGATTCTAATTCTCTCCTCTGCAACGGAGATGGGGATGGGATTCACATCACCTCGCATCCTCATGATTGTCCCAGACCTCTATAGGGTGATGAAGAATTCTGGGGAATACAACATTCTCAATTTATACTGACTCTGTCCTGTTTTCCCACAAATGCAAATGAAGGAGTCTCAGTCTCTAAGGCAGTACATAACCACTGGATCTCTTATTTGCTGTTTTCATTATGCATATGTCTATATAAAGTTAAACTGCCTCAAGCAGTGGCCCATGGGGAGACTGAGTTGTTCACAAAATTTTGGGGGAACAGGACTCTGAGCAAAGATGAGAGGGATCTGAGACCTCATTTTACTGCATACATTCAAGTATTCTCTTCTTTTGTAAAAAGCATGCTGACATCCCTTCAGTTTTTGTTGCAGTTGTACAAATCTTATGGATTATTTGCACACAAAGTTATCTCTAATTGGTGTCAACCTGGGAGGTGAGCTGAAATTCCTCAATAGAGAATGAAGTCTGCAAGTTCCATGTTGTAGATGAATGATGTGGTATCATCTATCTAGCCTCAGCTGACAAAGGGAGAAGGGAAAACATCCCTCCCCAGAATTACATAACACATTTAAACTAAGTTCAGTGAGTATTTTTGATATTGCCAGAAATAACTTTTTAGTAATTTTCAGATCTGTCATTCATCACAATATTCTTGCCCAGCTCTAATATTCAGCAGAAGTATATTCTCAAGCATGCACTTACTTCTTAGTATCTTGATCATTAATAATTACATGAAGTGGCAGTTTTACATGATATATTACATATCCAGCTACAAGCTTTTATACAGTTTATACATAAATCCCTCCAATCTAGCTGATAACATTAAAGTCTTGTTTAATCACTCTTTATCTTTGCTCTAGCTGTTGTGCAATATCATGCTGATTATTTTAAAACAGTTTTTAATGAGCTATCTTCTGAGTTCTATTTAAAACTTCTTAGTGTAGCTAATATACTGTGTCAAGTGGTTAGTAGCAGCTGTAGGTAACATGCTCTGTTTCTAGATCTACTTTATGCCCTGGATTGGAAAGCTAAATAAAAACATGTCCTTGTCTTCAGAGTTTTATTTAGAAACTAGTCCATACTCATAAATGCGTACCAAACAACATACAGAGTTGACTTAATTTTTTTCATATGTCTGCAACCTCCAGATCTAGTCCTTGCCTCCTGCTGTTTACAGCTCTTGCTCAGCAGTAGCAGGCTGGAGCTGACTTGAGTCTTACCAATTTCTGCTTCCCAGTGTGGTACATCCTTAGGGCTTCATGTTGGAAGCAGTGTTTTATATGTGCAGAGTCCTTTGGCCTGTGGGATCCTAATTATGACTGAAACCTTGAATGGGTTATAACCCAATATTAACAGCAATCAGTTGACTACCATTAAAAAATCCCTTCCTTCGGCACCTTCAACAGAGAAGCGAAGAGCTACTTGAGTATAAAGATACAAGTAGTTCCTGGTATCCACAACTGATCTTTTCAGAAGAAGATTAAGACAATGAGAAGACAAACTTTTCACAATTTAAATTCATAGAAGGATGAAAATCATAACAAGATCTCGAAGCATCAGTTTTTGACCAACAATAGCATCACTTGAAAAATATTATATTGTAGTTAATTTTTAAGTGCTTATATTAGATTATAAAGCAATCTGATATAATTTACTCTAAGAGTTCAATGATATTAGGTTATATACAGAATAAAGTATACACAGAAATACTAAGGCCATTTTACACCAAATAAGTTTATCTACTGAAAGAAAAGCACTATTAAGACCTTGTATAATACAACCTCCAAGAATATGGAAGAGTGGGAAAAAAATCTCCAAATTAAATAATTTATATCTGAAAACTACTTCTCATCTGAATTACCATTGACAATTGTCCTCCACATTGCAGGGCAATTCTGGGCGAAATTATGAGGGATTAATTGGGAGAGATAAAAACAAAACAAAACAAAAAAACTTTCTTTTAACCAGTTTTCATCTCGGATATTCTTATCTCCATATGACCTTTAAAGTAATAAAGGAATAATTGTCATAAACAGACAGCAACATTGGATGTACTAGAAAACCTTGTTCAAAGGGATTAAAATTCAGTAAGATAATTGAAATCAATACAAATCCGGTTTTCAAGCAGAAATGAGCCCTACATAGAGAATTATGAAATCAAGTAAAATTAAACCCTTATCTTGATGAATTGAAAGTGTTAATTGGGATGAAAATTTAATTTATTGTCCTACAAGCAACTTTTATATAAACTCTGTATTAAAATTTATTAATAAATCAGTAACAGAATTTAAAAACTAATCAATGCATAATGGAATAAATAGGGTCATTAGCTAATGTATGGACAAACTCATCTCATTTAAAGCTTGTCTTTACCACCTACAAGTGATACTTGATACATCATATACTGTAAATATGCAACCATACTACTCATTATTTTGGCTTCTATAACATATACATAGAACATTATACTATAGTAACTGTTCCAATGATGGCATTATCACTTGATAATCTTGCACTTTTAATGAGGCTTTATGCTCATTAATGTTGCCTGTAGAAATTTTTCAGTGAAAAGCATATTTCACAGCAATTCAACAACAGAGTCCATTTTTCCAAGAATTTCCCAATTAAAACATGACGCCAGTTTTTTTATTAATGTGCTCAATAGAGAGCTTGGTAAAAAAAAAACCAACTCTGATACTGCTTTTATTTTAAAATATTCTACATCCAATATAAAATACATTTCATACTAAAAAAAAAACTTGCTTCAGAGACTTAACAAAGACTTTACTGCATGACCACTATTATGTTTGAATGGTAATCTTACACAGCTAGTGTTTTCTTAATGTCCTGGGGAGCCCGATCATTGTAAATTACCTGTGACATCTCATTAATCCTCTTTTTCCTCACAAACGCATAATTAATGGTAACATTGACAATAATACACAAATTAGCTAAGTGACGCTTTATGGTGTTGGTTTTGATTAACGTCAGGAACCCAAAAATGACATTAATGTAATGCAGATCCCAAAAGGCACCCCGCACTTTGACCTCAGACATACATTTTGTTTGCACCATCACAAAGATTAATCCTTCCCTGGATGAAGACAAGACAAAACTCTGGCCACTGGCATTGCGTGCTGGGCTGTCGCTGAAAAACAAACTGCCTCAATTGCATTTGTTTAAGAAGGAAATCTTAATGCATAGAAAACAACGGCTTAGTGTCATTTCCTATTGTCTTGTTAGGACAAAGATAAATGAGGTACTGTCATGATTTAGATCAACTAGTTCTCTGCTAACTTCTATTATTTGCCTATTTATGGACTAGTCTTTAATTAAAAGCATACCTAGATACAGAGCCGCACAATAAATTTATTAAAAATGCTTTCTCACTTAATACATATTATTTAGGGGGTCAACTTGTGTTTAAACTATCTACATGTTGTGGTAGACACAACAGTGATGTTTTAGGTACAAAAAGGTAGTGCAAGAATACTAAAACAAAACATTGTCTTCATCTTAGCTTGAACTAACAGGATGAAAGGTACAATTTATCCCAATAAATGAAAGAAGTTTAATCATTCTCAGAATATATATTTATTTTTTCAGAATATATATTTATATATACATATAACTGAAGATGTCTGGCTCAAAACAGTTAAAAGCTCCGTTCCCCAATTCAAAAGCACTGTTTGCAGCTATATCACCAGCTTAGAAACTGAGGTTAATTATTATTATATACTCATATACTCTTTTTAATAATTTTATAAATTTAACTCATGTTACAGAATGAACTAAACCACGATGAAAGCCATAATTATTTTGTAAGGTATAGCAGTCTAGTTTTCTTCTATTAAAGGAAATTCCCTCATCACTTTTTTCTTACTTGTAGTTTTGAAAAATCTTATCTGTAAAAAGCAATGTGTGATTTAGTTAAGTTTTTATATGCATTTGACTTTGTTAGTTAAAAAGAAAAATAAGCAGACTTTCCTAAAGAAGTGTGGAGCAGTATTTAGATTTCCTTTTGCAATAAAATACAAGACTGTCTTCAATTAATGAGATAATTTTTCTTTAATATATCTACTTTTGTACTGGTTCATTAGTATAGACAGATGAATAGGTATGGGTTTATCATGAATATGACAGAAAGAAGGAAGGAAAAATTATACAATATTATAAATCATGAAAAGATTTTAACACTGCAAATACAAACAGAAATTAGTATTTTAGAACTAAGTAATAAAAGACATAACAAGTAGATAAAATCTTTTCAACATTTTTATGTTGAAAATGTTTTGATTATAATAGTCTGTATATAATATAAATAACATATAGATTGTCAACCTTTTAGTTTTCTGATGTCTTATCAGTTGATCTTAACTCTGCTGAAGCAAATATTGCAATGGATACTTGAAATAATTTGTGTAGCTTGTCACCATTATTTTAAAGTTTAATTTCTCATTAGTGTAAATTTTAAAGTATTTTATGCAAAACATACTGAACTTCTGCTAACTCACAAGTATATTTTAAAGCACTGTGGAATTTAAGGGGCAAAAGGGAATCCCATAGAGGCCATATATTTACTCTAACTAACCAAGACATAAATCCAGATTACTGCAATAAATTATTTTTATTATTTGAACAGAGTAAGTACAGTATCACATTTGAAAGACATTTGAGTTTAACTCATATCTTAAAATTGACAAAGATAAACAATCACAGCTATACCAACTGAAATGCACTAATGTATACAGGATATAAAAGCAAGACCCAGGAGCAGAGACAAATCTCTTCTTTATATCATCATTGTGGCATAAGGTCATTCAAAATGTAATTGTACTTCTTTGTAAAACAGAAAAAATTGTCTGGTTGGAGCTGCAAATTTTAAATAGCTTTGTCTGTGTAGCAATCCTTTATCAGCTTGTATGAACCTAGTAATTCTTTGTTTCATACACAATTTGCTGGCAGGCTATAGTAACCATTTGCTACTTTTACTTTGCTGACTTAATATTCAGCCAGATACAACAAAAATCTCCTAAATACATGTCTGAAAAGAAATCAGCCCACTTTTAACCCTTCCAAGTTATCTCAGTTTCCTCTTCACCATAGATATGATTAATATTACACTATTAGCCTGACCGTGTCATTTTATTTTTTCAATTCCACGCCAGCCTTGTAGAAAGCAATCTGTCAAGAAATACATTTATAGAAATGATTTGTTTCAATGTTTAAGTGCTGAACATTGACTTTTAATACTTAAAAACGGTTACAGCAAACTGATTTTTAAAAGCCTATAGAATTGTGTGCACATGTGTGCGTATGAAAAGAATTTAGCCTGCAAGGACACACAATTTTCTCACAATTCACCTAACGCTAGCACTCTTATCAGTTTCAAGAAAGCTTATTCTAAAACATAATCTTATCAGAGTTGTCTATCTAAAATTCCCGTTTGTTGTCATATCTTGAAATTTAAGATCTACTTGAATTCTACAGTTGAGTGATATCTATTGTTAAGGCATTTCCTTATTCCACAGTTTTACACTAACCTCATTAATATGACAGGTCCAGAAGGCAAAAATTAGCAGTGTCAGTTTAGGTTTCCTTTACAGTTTAACATCATCAAACTATTTCCATAAGTATGAGAGAACACATAAATTGGTTAAATATGGATTCAGTTTTATCTACTCAATATTCTGCAGTTCATAAAAACATTGGTGAAAAATAAATACAAAAGCTCTATGCTATTAAACACACACACACAGAGGCATTTTTCCCCAGCTGGATTTAACCTATATGTCTATAACTCTGTATTTCATGAAAGAGCACAACATTGTATTTTCAGAAAAGATAGCATCACATGTCAGCATCTCTTACATAACCTCATATATAGGTAATTCACAGAATGCCGTTCAAAAAACACATTCTACTTTTCAGGAACTTAATACTTATTTTACCTCAATAAACAAACATTTCTTACAGTGATGGAATAAAATAATTACCATCTTAGACATGTCAGCATTTACCTGTTGCTCTGTGAAATGCTGCAGTGACAAAATGCTGCGTTACTTAACCTAGTTGAGCAATTATTTATATAAACATTCTTTACACATTCATCTGCAGGTGTTTCAATTTGTTTTTTAAATAGTAGTAAAAACAAAACAAAACAAAACACTAAATCCAAACCACATGATGCATGTTTTGGTTTCTTTTACCCATTATTTTGAGGAGAGGTAACAACCCTACTGAGATTACTTTATGAAGGACTTTAATGAGATTTCTGACTATATTTTTTTACCAAGAATGTCAAATAAGCTTCAAAAGCAAATGTAAACTGTAATGCAAGTGACACATACTAAAAATAACTCTATAAATCTGTTCATTCTGTTTAGATAGTCTCCTGAGTTGTAAAAGTGAGACTGCTTAGCTTTATTAGATGTTTAGGAGAAAACTAATTTTGGGGAAGTAGGCCACTGATAGTGTTATACTGTTCTAGTGATTTACAGTGAAGCCATCTATTTTCTATTCTTCTGTAGTATCTTACTAATAACTAGTCAAGCTTATACCAAGCCTTTTTCAGGAAATTCTTTAGACAGCCATAAACACATAGCCTCCTAATAAAAAGGATATAAATAATTTTATCTTTTAAACTAAGGCTACGAACAAGCTACATTTTGCTAAAACAAAGCTACATGACATTTCAAAGAAAAATTTCCATTCCATTTTAGCCTGTCAAAGCAGTTCCAGTGTTTCCCATAAAACAGCAGCTATATCTTAATACAAATCTGCTGACTTAAGGATTATTTTTTGAAATGTAAAGAACAGAAAAATTTGTGAGAAAGCAAGTTGTAAAAGTTCTACATTTCAATTTAAGACATTATTGTTTGACAAAATATAAAATCAAAGCCATTTTGAAAGCTGCACCACATCATATGAAAAAGTACAAATAAACAGCAACAGAATTTAATCCTTCTTATATAATGAGAGCTTTAACTTCTCTTCTTTCCGCATCTGAAAAATGGTATTAAGCAAACATCACTTGCATTTCTGTGTGTTTGTGCCCAAAGCAACAGCACTCTAGGGCTTTGTTTTGGGATATCTTAATCAAACCTAAGGATGGATAAGAAGATCTACACAGAACTGCAATCTGACTACCAAAGACAGACAAGGCTCAAAAGCTACCACCAATCCTTCTAGTCTATTTAAAAATATAAATTGTAAAAATTGTCGTACCATGTTCTTTCTTATTTTCAAACCAGGGCATACAGCATATAATGAACTGTTTTAAGAAAATATGATGGCTGAAGGGTTCCTGCCTTTATTCCAGTTCAAGATAAAAGTGTAAAAGAGCAGTTTTAGTGCGATAGTTATTATAATCATACTATTCCAGTAGACAACACCAAGAAGTCATTAATTCAACATATATCTCTTTGATTTCTAAAATGCTGAGTTAATGGGCCAAATTTCAGTGTAGCCTTTACTTGCAGTGCTGTCATTTTTTATAGCTATCAACTAAAAATAGTATGGTAGATACTAAACAGACATTTCTTGTACTGACCTCTATTTTGTTAATCATATGGGAATTTTAAGAAGAAAAAACAGCTTAAAGGAGTTCTCATTCTTTTAATTCTGAATATATGTATGTGTGTGCATCTACAGTTTTTGGAAAAAAGAGTAGGTTTTTTTCACCATCACTCAAAATTTCATTGGTTACACTAAATGAATTCTCAATTACTCAGATTTTCAAATCTGGGGAAGAACTTGACTGCTATGTTAAATTTGACTCATCAGTATAAGATTACATGTAAAAATCTGCACTATCCAGTCTTTTTTTTTTTAAATATACATATATAAATTCAGAAAAAGAAATAGTTGAGTATTTAGTGTAAAATGAAATCTGTGATCAGCATAGGATGACTAATCACTGAAAATCATGACAGCAAGAACTGTAATAGTCTACGTCTGGTTGCATACAAAATGAAGAAAAAAAAATACAGCAAATAAAAAAAAAAAATTAAAAAAAAAAAAAACAAACCACAAAAAACCCAACCAAACAAAAAAAACCCCACAGCCAAAAAAGCCCCCAAAAACTAGATGAAATTGAGAAAATGTGGGTGACTCTTACTGAATGTGAAGTAGACATACACATATGCACCCACAAGAAAGAAAAGGCAACTATGCATTGAAGAAAGTAAAAGCTATCAAATGTGTGTATCTACACAGAACATATGGAAAACTGTAGTCCATTTTCAACAGCTATCGGTTGAGATAGCTAATATGGTACTTCTCTGTAATTTATTAATATTTGATGTAAAAGTGACACTGTGGGGTATAGTAAATTTGCTAACCATCTAATGGAAATGCAGTGTGAGTTTAAGGGGAAGAAAATAAAAGGAATAGCTGGAATGCATGCTCTAAAACTACTGACAATAATTCTCTAACCTGTCACAAATTACATTTTAGCTACTGTAGGGTATGTATAGGCTCGTCACAGCTAATAAAATCTTTCTTTCATCAGGTTTGTGTTAACATTCTACAAATCTGAAATGTTTACTGTAATGAAGTAATGCATTATATAGATAGCATATGGTTGCTGGCTTTGTTTATACCATTTTAAAATATCTGAAAGGAGCGCTCAGACTAAAGAGCAATGTTATCGCTTCCACAGTCAGTTGATGGGTTGTTTAATAGTATTTTAAATGTTTGTTAATGATAGTCTCAAGGAAACAGAAAAGCACAGAAGCAATGAAGAATGGCAATATCACAATAGTTACAAAGATTAAAATGCCACTAGGGGACAGTAGAAAGTCACAAAATGAGGTTCTGTTGAAGAAACCAGAACAAAAGGCCTTTCTTTGTCAAAAAAGAAATCACAAATATGCATTTCTAAATAAAAATCATTGCACATGTGAGGGTTTTAAAATTCTGCATTAAATAGCACAGTGGAAAATGGGAGACACTTGCAGGAGTCTACTTTTAGGTCTTTTATATTTATATCCATGTATTTTAAAGTATACATCACTTACCCTTTAATAAGAATAAATTCAAGTGTGAAATAATTTATTTGCATCATTTTTGAAGTACTATGAAGTTCTTGAAATCCAAAAGCTTTTTACCATTATGGTTTAATGCAAACACACAAATTGATCTTTGTAACACTGGTAGTTTATCTGGCAATAAAATGATTAGATACTGTATGATATTGTGGTATTTATTAAGCAATACAAATACAGGTCTAGACTTTAAGGTCTAATATACTTTAGAAAATGGATCTGCTTTGCTATGGCCTGTTATCAATTTATGGGCACACTCCTTTTTGGGGACATCAAAAGTAGTATTCACTCAAGAGCAAGGCAATGCTCTTCAAAAGTTCAGAGCAGATTCCAGCATTCATATACTGAATCCCTTCAAACTACAGTGAAGTACAGAACTACTTTACTTGGAACTGAGCATCAAAAACCTACAGTTGTTAATTATACATTCTTTTTTTTCATTCAGAAGATCAGCCATGAACTACAAATAACATCTCACAGACTAGAAAGTTTGGTTCAGGCATCTGTAGCTCCAGAACTTTCAAGGCTTAAATGAAAATATTCAACACTAATAAAATCAGAAGAATCTGCTGGGCTGATTGGTTTTTCAGGTCACATGAAGGATACTTCAAATTTTTTCATTTTCAAATCAATGCATTTCAGCCTAGAAATTATCTATATATTGGGAGCACCTAATCCTCAGTCATGTATTTCACAATACATAGGAGATTATCTGATAGCTGTGTAGTACTTTGTGACATTTTTTGTTTCTCTTGAAAATAAAAACACAGACAGAGGTTGCAATTGCTGAAAAGATGCCCATTCCAGAGTGCTAAAATGCAGAATCAAACCAGCAACGCAACTCTTGTCTCCTCACAGTCTTATAATTGTAGTCATCTCATGGTACTGTCATGAGCTTGAGTATATAACAGACCTTGGACAATGATATCATTAACTATTGAGGAAAACAGTAAATGTAAGAATTGTTGTTCTATAATAAGGGATGGGACTGTTTTCAAATGGAAAACTTAACTGACAAACCTTTATGTGTGTGCAAGACAGAGTGGGGAAATCTAATGAAACAATATTCAACAGGTTCTCCATGGAACAGCAATGTGCCCTTGTGGCCAGGAAGGCCAGTGGTATCCTGGGGTGCATTAAGAAGAGCATGT
>JANIJG010008651.1:21472-47253 GCA_024611175.1 Megaceryle torquata
CCTGCTCTGGCAGGGGGGTTGGACTCGAAGATCTCCAAGGTCCCTTCCAACCCCTGACACCCTGTGATCCTGTGAATGTGTGGATGAAAAGGTGGTGGTGAAGTGAGAAGGAAGAGGGGTAGACAGGCAAGGCAGAAAGGAGAGAGGGGAAATGGAGAGAAAGAAATAAAAGAAACATCTATATTAATTCTGAATGTCTATAATAATTTGTATCAAACATGTGCACAGAGAAGACAAAAATTTCAACATATAAAATTCATAGGACAACAGTATAGGCAATAGACTGTCTAGAACTACAAGTTCATTTTTCAGACAATACTGTAAAAATTTTTGAATTGATGTTGCACTTCAAGAATAGTAATGTTTCATATGAGATGGGATGTTTTTCTTTTGAAAATCTGAAAAAGCATTTCAAATTACAGACGTTTTAAAATTAGGCAGGGATGCATTCACTTCTATGAATGCAACAGGGGGTACTACCTTTTCAGTAATTATTATGTCCTTGGAAACCAGCTGTTTATTCTCAGGAAAGAAAAAAAATGTATTTAGAGGTCAAAAGGACTTCTAGGAAATGACCCAGGCAAAACACTTCAGCCAACAGTGGACTTCTTCAAGCACTTCCTCAAATCCTCTGAACTGTGGTAGTATACAAACATACTCTTAAATGCTTTGCTGAACAGCATAGACTTATGATGAATTTTATTGGGGTTTTTTTATTATTAAGCTCATTAGACTGCTTTAATAAATTAAAACTCAAATCCTAAAATGTAAATGTGCTCAGAAGCAACTGATGTCACTGAAATCATACACTAAATAGGTAAAATGCAACAAAAAGAAAAAAGCCTGAAACCACAAGTCACTCAACAGCAAATGACTCTGAAGTTCTTACAATTTTCTTGTTGAAGTTCTCAGAAGTGATACCTTAGCAGTACAAAGGTTCAAAGTACTTGTAAGAGGAACTATCATTCAGTGAAAGTGAAATCACTAATTCAGAGTTAGTAAATAATTTTGTACTGTGTTTATTTTAAAAAAATCAGATTCACCTATGTTTCAGACAGGCTGATACTTGCATTGCTCTGTAAAAATCTTTGTGCCTTTACTGTGTGTTTTCAAAATTTTTTTTCCACTAGATTGAACTTCATGTCTTTACTCAGTAGATGATTTGTATTCAATTTTCCCTTAGCTTCCCACAGTCACTTTTTCAAATGCTGTACCCAGAAAGAGTACTTCTTCCAATTGTTTCTCAAACTAGACTTTACTTTGATGCAATACTTCACTCCTGCTGTTTTCAAGACTCATCCTCATACTGTTGAGTCCGTTCCTTACCTTCCTACCTCAATATTTTCAATGGACTAATTGCGGTTTTACTTTCAATTTCACATAGCTCTCTGATATAATATCTTTTCTTGCTCTTGATCTCTTGATTTTCTGCACTTGCATAATCACAGAAAACCACATAATAATGTGACGATTTGTGGCTTGGTATTCCACTATAGGTCAAATTCAGGTTTTCCTGAATCAAGATTCATATTTGTAACAACTTAAAATCAGGTGCTTTGATGTGTTCAACTGTAAGCTAATTCTCTCACATTCCTTTCAAATTCCATTACACATTCATTTAACTTATAGTTGCTTTTAACAGGGCTCAGAAATCTTGACACAGTTTGTGAAAAAATAAAGGTCCATCCCTGAAGGAGGAATTTTCAATGATATGCTGTTGTCTGTCTTAGTATATGAAAAAAACCAAATGGATTTATACACAATCATCAGAAAGACATGGTTTGCAAAAATATTTTGAAAACTGTAGCAATATCAGATGTTAAATAGAAACTAATATTCAATGTCCTGTAACAAATTAAGGAACCTAGGATACTCTTCTTTTTTTAAAATCTGTCAGTGTTTTATTTCATGGAAAAATATCTTTTTGGAAGAATTACTTGTTTCTCTGTACTAAATAATCTGGAAAAGGTAGTGTAAACATGCTAAAACTTAAATCTATTGATCTCCCATTTAATTCTAGATACGTGGAAAACAATGGATAATTCTGATACAGCACCTGATTGATATTTCCAGGGTGCGAAAACCTCCACCATGAGATTAGGCTGATATTGCATATTCAAACACATACAATGATATATTTGTCATTGCTATTGACCTTTATCTCTCCAGTTTCCTGACAACCTTCTACAGTTATTGACATTACAAATACCAGCGACAACGTGCAGGGCAAAGTATAACCTTTCATTTACCTTCATGTCCCTCAAATGACTCATGTAGGTAGTTTCAACAAAAGCTGCAAACAATGATACTGTTGATTTTTTTTTCTTAACTTGCTAAAATGTTTTCCATTTTCCTCTTGTTCTCTGAAAATCATGCCAATAACTCACTACAAAGGAAACGATTTCAAATGAATACAGGTAATTAGAAGTGTCAAGAAATCAGCAGAGAGTAGGGTGTCTGCCATCATTTCTGTGGAAAGAATGCCAGATTCCCTTTCAAAAAGGTCTTTGTCATTTTTTAATAGAAGGTAATTAATGTAGACTACAGTAAAGTGTACAGGATCCCAGTCACTTGTCTTTCTTTCCTTAGAAATGGGACCATAAAGATGTTTTGATTTCTAGAAACAATCTTCTGAGATTATTTAAAAATCACTTTTAATTACAAGCATAGCCTTTTTAGTCCTTTCATTATTATTAAAGCAAGAAGAGAAAGACTTTGGAAAGGGCACTTTTCTAAGGGTAAAAAGAAAAGAAGTTTTATTTTAAGAAGTCCAGAGCTAAGTAGTTTGTTTCAGACAGGATGACTTCACATAACTGATAGTATCCAGTGAGGACAACACTAAACTAGATCTGAACACAGAAATCTATCCACTAGTAGCTCAACATCGAACTATCTGAATACAGAAAGGTAAAATCACAATTTTTTTAATGAAGGTTACAGACATTGATTATGCAGGATGGTACACACTAGCAGTAACAACAACAATACTTTTGCTATTTTAATAACCTTACCTCAGACAGACAAACCCAAATCATCTTAGATAGAGCTGTACAAAAGTTAAGGTTTCAAAGAAAATTGTGCGCTTTGTGGAAAACCGTGTATTCTGAAATCTAGGAAAAAGAGGGTTTATGTGTTTTATTTTTAAAATGTAAACCAGAAAGTTGAATCATTAAGTCACTAGAGAACTGAGAAAAATAACCTTCCTTCAAGAGAAAGTTCATGGCAAAACAAAACAACCAACACTAACAAAAACTATATAACAACACATCTAATCAACTGGGCAATCCTACTATGCTACTAGTACGAATAATACAGATGTTCTTTGCAGTCATAAAATTATCAATAACTTTTCTAATTATCATTACAATATTTCCCCTACTTCCCTTCCTGTTTCCTACAATATGTCTGCCCTCCCTGATCTTGATCTTGATGACACAGAGAAATGAACACTGAATTAAGAGATGAAAATGTTTCCTCTTGTTTCTGTTTTGTTATGGTGGACAGCTAGTAGAGGGCCTCAGAATTATATTTGTATTAATACAATGAGGTATACCAATACAGAAATTCTATTTTAAATAAGAGACCAAGTTTACCGAATGTGGTTAAGCACTGAGAAATATAGACATGAAAACTTTTTGATATTGGTAAAAAGGTCTCAAAAATATGGAAATCTGATAACCAAGCATAGTCTAAGTCAAAAAGAATATCACAAATTTTAACTTTGCATTTCCATCTGTATGTTCAGTAATAGAAGAAATTTATTATAACATTTACCAACACTATTTATTTGTGTTACAATGAGGTCATCAGTTTGGATTTTAAGGCAACATAGGCATCTAAAAGGAAGAAGGTGACAACCTTCTGATTTATGTAAATCAAGCCTAACACGTTTCATAGTCTGCATGTCACTGCCAACAGTAATTAAAAAGTAGTAACAAACATAAACAGCTCTCTGCTTTGTGGTTCAGAAAATGGTTGATAGAGCAGAAATTACCAAAGTCTTCAGTGTATGTCTTTTCTTCTGAATCTGCAAGCTGACATTTTCTATTGCACATGCAGGTTCAGAGCTGCAGAGTTCTCTCATTGGACATTGCTTCTGCTGTGTGCTATGGAAAGACTTACACAAATTCCAGTGGGCTTTAGACTATTTCCAAAAAAAAGTGCTACAAGAAATTATATACGTCTGTTGCGGGCTTTACAGTTCTGAAGAATTAGAGGTGGAGAACCACTGTTCTTCATCAGGCTTAATCTGTGTTTCTAACTCCCTTGAGCAAGATTGGCAAAGGTTGGAAAGAGTAGACCTATGTATTTATTTTCTCATTAAGAGAGTTCAAACCTTTGATCGTGAGAAAAATCTGGCAAAACAGCAAGAGTACAATTAGAGTACTGTACTTGAGTATTAAATTTACTGAAACAAAATATTGATATAACTTGAAGCAAAACAGTTGTAAGCTTATAAATAAGAAACGATTTTTATCCTAGGAAGCCATGAAATTAAGTAGAATATTCAGATAATACTTCTGAAAATTTACAATTATTGTACCGTTTTCTTTCTCAGAATAGGTAAAAATTTGAAGTTACTTTACTACTGAGCTAGAATCAACAGCATGGTAAAATTATCATAGAAAATATCTATTATAGTAATAGATTTGCAATGAGCCACTGGCATAAAGTAATCCTAACCACAGCATAGGTGTCAAAGGTGTTAACTGATATCAATCAGTAATGGTCTGATATATACATTTAGAACATTCCTCTAACACTTATAGGACCAGGTTCAAGTTTGGGTCACTATTTTGCAATATCCTAAATGTGTGACCTAACATAAAGTAATTGCTTATCCTGAGCAACTGCCTCAAGCTCTCTGTGCTTGAACTATCCCGCTGTGTGTAAGTCAGCAGCTCTCCAAATGTAATACATTAGTGGTAGTATTAAGACATTGCAACATTGCACAGAGCTGGACACAAGCACTGGAAGCTGCTGCTTCAGGGAAGGAGAATCACTGCTGGCACTAGAACAGGTAACAGTGGTATCTAGCCAGAAATTCAGAGTTAGGTTTCTGACACCACAGGTGAGCATCTCACTACTTAATTCTTTAATCTGTCTGCTGGGCTAATTAAAAATTGAATAGTTCACAGAGGAGCAAAAAAGCTAACCCCCTACTCATGTCACTAGCTGGGAAGTTTAGCTTCCCACACTTGGGAGATGGGTGACAAAGATATAAAACCCAGATTTAAACAGACAGCTGGAAAACACAAAACTCTGGCCTACAGATAATGATTATTTAGACCTTTGCCAGTTTGGTTGAAAATTCTGCCTTGGGCCTTAAAAAAAAAAAAGTAACTGTCATAAATCGCATTACATTGGATATGCTTGACAAAAAGTTTCTGCTTAATCTCATTTCTATTCCAATAGGTTTGCTTGTTTTACAAAACCAAACAATTTAGTCCAAGAGAAAACAAAACAAAAGAAAACAACAACATGAAAGTTGAAACTAGCTCCTTCTTACTATTCTACTCATCTCCGAGTATAATGAAACGCCTAACTGAAGCCAGGCTGAAATTTACATGGACACAATGGGCTCTGTACCTTTTGACATTCATATTCTTGTCCACTCCTTACTTACAGCAGCAAATACAAAGATATTTTTTTAATTGAGCTGGGAACTTTTTAATATAAGAAAACAATTCCACTTTGAAAATAAGTGTATACAGTGAGTCAAGTATTTCATAATTATGACAAAGTTTATGAATATTTTGCTTTTTATTAGCTTGATAAGCTAAATATTTCAAACAAATGCCAATTAAATATTATATGGAAAATATACAACTTATGTATAATCAAGAATGTTTAATACTATACTACATTTTATACTTCCCATGTTTTTTTTCCCCTTAACAGATATCACGAATTACTAGCATAGATACCACTGCCATCTTTTCATCTTGTCTTGCCATTTACTAGCATAGAAAAAGAAGCTCGACAGAGCTAGAATTGTGTGTTGAGCACGCGACTTTTGTTTTCAATTATAGTACTGTACCAGATCCACAGAAAGGGAAAGGTCTGTATTTTATGATAAAAAGTAAATACAGGGAGCATTTAAGTATGATTATTTCCCTGCCAAGTTATTTTAAAGAGCCTCATTCATGTGCAAAATTCAGTGAGTCCTGTAATGATAAATCTATTTCTTCCACAAAAAAAAATAATTTGCTTTTTCATGAAATCTAAATGAACATTTTTCAGCCCAAGCATATTAAAATAACATCAAAGTTTTGAACATACATGACATAAAAAAAAGTAGTTGGTCACAAAGATGTAAGTGTCCTTTGAACTGTTTACACTTATGCATCCCAGTGGGACTGTTACTTGTTGAAGGATGACAAATAAATGAAATAGGAAGCTTTTTTAAATTGGTATTGGAAGTTGCCTCAAAACTTTTCCTAATTTGCTTACTACAGGAGTACAGCTTTCAATATAGCACAGTTCAGCACAGTAGTAAATACTGTTTCTTCCTGTGTGTATGCATGCACAATGCATGCAGCCATCTAAATGCTACGTTGGTGGAACAAAAATTCCAACATTAACAACAGTAAGCAAACATAGCTTAGTATCGTTTATTTCATTTGCCCTTTGTGCAATGTGCAAAAGCACTCCGAATACTGATACAGTTGAAAAATACCCTGCAACCTATTGCCTTTCCATTCTTATCAAACCAATTTTTTGAACACAAGAAAAGGATGCAATCCCTGCAGTGGCCAACAAGTTCTATAGATTCACCTGTTTTAGGTCAGTGTAGAATGTTTCAAGCACTATTAACTGGTCAGTAAGGACATCTGTTTTTTGATATTTACATTCAATTATGTGGGTATTCTTCATTTTAATAACAAGAAGTCTCATCAAATTATAAGATGATTAATAACATCTAATAATATATAGCATTTAATAATAANNNNATAAAATCTAAACCTAAATTTAAAAAATAAATTTTGAAAAAGAGTTAATGCAACAGTGCTAGCAATGTCACCAGTCAAGGTACGAAACTATTTCAACATGGATACAAAACTATGTCAAAAGAATCTCCCCACTTAGGTCAGCAACAAAACCAGCCCCTGCTACAATACTGTAAACAGTATCAATCATTATCTAGTTAATTCCAGAAAATAAAGGCTAAAAAGTTTTACTACTTAGTATCACAAAGAACTTTTATCTTTCCTAGACATTATTTAAAATTTAATAAGTTGCAACCACTCCTTGCTATGCCTTTCACACCTCCTCAAAGCCACTGAAGTGTAAATTCCTGGGAACAGATAAAAAATTCCTAACTAGGTAAAACTAGAGATAAGAGCACTCAGTTTAGAATTAGCAGCCGAACAAGAATCTGGGACATCTGAATCAGTGTGGAATCTAGGAAGATCTTACCAGTGGTCTCAGCTTCTTTATGTGGAATAAAGAATTCTCTCTCCCATTTACCTCAAACTGTGATAGAATTAATCACATGATTAAGGGAGACCTATGAATTGTCTTGTACATGTAAGTTTACCTTTAAACAGGAAATTGCATTTTAGCTTTTGTGAATTCATAGTCAAAAAAGTATTTTTAGGTTTTAGATTAGAATGAACTCAAGCCCAGACACTTTCATATTTCATTTTTACAGAGCATACCTAGAAAAAACTAAAATTAAACTCACCTTCTCGATGGGATTCTAATTTGATTACATTTTACACAGGATCTGTCCTTACAGTTTTGCTCAGAATAAAAAATTGACAGACTTCTTTTCAGCTGGATAACTGAAATACAGTGGATACAGTTCGAAGTAGAATAATTGCCAAAAGAAAAAATTACTATTGTTGACTAACAACAAAATGAATTTAAGTTTCAGCTCTGGTTTTGTCGCATACCTAAATTCTAAGATTATCCACATCCAAATATAGCTTTGTTGATTGTAAATAAACAGGTCACATATATTTGTCTTTTTCCCCATACTTTCTTACTCTCAAAAAAAATTTCATTTAATGGAACAACAGACACTAAATACAGGAAAAGAAAAAAGGCCATGTAGAAGGAGGGAGTAAAAGATTTTCATTATGAACAAATACAAAGGAAAAAAATCCTGGGAAATTCCATTATTCTTCTAGAAATCTATATCTTATAGCAATCTGGTCTAATGGACCAGAAGGATGAAGTTCTCCAATTTTTACGTAAAAATAAAAAAGCTAATAATTTGAAGAGTAGAAAATGGGAACTCTTCCTCCTACAGAATTCATCGATTTGGGTAAGCAGATTGTTGTGCCTTAACATTTTTGCAACAAAGCCAGTAAATAATTTCCTCCACATTGTTTCATAATTGTCAAATAAGAAGTTCTCGATCAGGTATCTTTTCTGCCACTTAAAATCAATGCAACAGTGATACTTTTTGCATTAACATAATTGTTATGCAGTGTACTAAATGTGACTCATTTTAATGCTATATCGATATGCCTGACCTCATAATAAATAATATGGTCACTGGTCTTTAAATGTTGAACAGTGGTGCTTGGGTCAATGGCATATTAATAGGAGTCAAGTACTTTCATGAATTGTTAATTAATTACTTTTGCTGTTTTGCACATTGCACTGGTCATCAAAGAAATAACCATAGTGCTTTTTTTTCCACAAGAGAGAAGAATAACATATAATTGCTGAGCCAAAGCAAAGAGGTAAATCCATACTGTTTCAGTTGCAAGAATGCTGGTAGAAGCCTACTTCAGTACTACTTAATATTTGGATTAACATACTGCTTTGTTTTGAATTGTTCCCCTCAAAAGATACTTTGGCTAAGACACAAAGCAAAGAGTATTTTGTAGTATGGTGAGACAGCTGTAAAGTTGACACAAAAACAACCAAGTTGAATTCAAGCTCTTTCACTTCAGGACTTTCCAGCGTCAGCAGAGCTCTCTATAGTAGCTAGTTCTCTATGCGTATCTTCAAAACTCACATTACTGCAAGATAAAATTGTATTTACAAGTATGCAGGCTAAAGTGTACCAGCCCTTGTTGACACTGAAAATTATCGTAACTATGTATCATACAAGCAGAAAAAAAATTACAGACTGCATTCCCACATAAAAAGGACCCCATTCTCTACTTCACTGCAATCTCTCTAGCAGTATAATTCCCTGGGTAGAATGAGGTTATACTGGACTAAAAGTCTACAGAATGAAGACTCAGAGAAACAAATCTAATTGCACTTCTAAAAATGAAAAGGTTACCAAGAACTGCTTTAAATACTCATGAGTTTTTAACTTAGTCTTAAGGAAACACCACCAAAAATGTGTTAAAGTTAACTTCTTGGGACTAAGGAAGCATCAAAATTAAAGTCGGCCAAATGACATCAAGTACACAGTGGTATTATGTCATAGAATCAAGGAATCATTTAGGCTGGAAAACACCTTTAAGATCACTGAGTCCAACCATAAACCTAACACTGCCAAGTCCCACTAAACCTAAGTGTCATGTCTACATGTCTTTTAAACACCTGCAGTGATGTTGACTCCACCACTTCCCTGAGCAGCCTGTTCCAGGGCTTAAAAAACCTTTCAGTGTAAAAATTCTTCCTAATATCCAATCTAAACCTCCCCTGCAGCTACTTGAGGCCATTTCATCTTGTCCTATCTCTTGTTCCCTGAAAGAATAGACCAACTCCCACCTTGTTACAACCTCCTTTCAGGTAGTTGTAGAGAGCAATAAAGTATCCCCTGAACTTCCTTTTCTTGAGGGTAAACATTCCCAGTTCCCTCATAAACTAGACCTTGGAGACCCTTCAACAGCTTCGTTGCCCTTCTTTAGACACTCAGCAGCAAAATGTCCTTGTAGAGAGGGGCCCAAAACTGAGCCCAGTATTTGAGGTGCAGCCTCACCAGGGTTGAGTACAGGGGGATGATCACTTCCCTAGTCCTGCTGGCCACACTATTTCTGATACAAGCCAGGATGCTGTTGGCCTTCTTGGCCACCTGGGCACACTGATAGCTCATGTTGAGCTGGCTGTTGACCAGCAACCCCAGGTCCTTTTCTGCTGGGCACCCTTCTAGCCACCCTTCCCCAGGCCTGTAGCATTGCATAGGGTTGTTGTGACCCAAGTGCAGGACCTGGCACTCGGCCTTGTTGAATATCATACCATTGGCCTCGCCCCATTGATCCAGCCTGGCCAAGTCCCTCTGAAGAGCCTGCCTACCCTCCAGCAGATCAAGAAATTCACCTAACTTGGTGTCATCTGTAAACTTACTGAGGTTGCCCTCAATCTCCTTGTCCAGATAATCAATAAAGATATTAAACAGAAGTGGCCAAAGTACTGAACCCTGGGGAACACTTGTTGCTGGCCACCAGCTGGATTTAACTCTGTTCAACATCACTCTTTGGGCCTTTACTTTATACTACTCTCCTGATGTTTGGTTTTTTTCTTTATTAAAATCCACAGTAGAAATCATGCTATATCTTAAGCATTTTATATTCTCCCAAATTACCACAAGCCAATTGTTTTTAATGCCACCATAACCCTCTTCATCACTATTGATCTATAGCTAATGCTTTTTTTCCCTTAAATGCAGGATTATTAATATGTTTAATGTAAATTCAGTTACTTTAGTACTGTTTACTTACAATTCAAAAGACAAGACAGGTAGTGACAAATCAGCTTCGGATTAAGGTGCCCTAACTGAATGCATGAAAATTTTAATTGTCAATGTCTGTTGTTATATTTACCATACAAAGCTTTGGGTAAAAATTGTGCTCTTTTCACATTTCAGTGGAATATACCTGTTAGCACTGCACCATTACCACAATGCTTTCATCAACACTTCATATTTCAACATGGTAAGTAGACAAACATGGCTATTCATCTGTGCTCATCAGTGTTATTGTAAACTACTCATCATTTTACAGGATTATTATCTTACAGTATTAAAGGTATGATTACAATATTGTTGTATGTGCAGTGATTTAAATATAATCATTTTATCACTATCAACATACTTAAGAGAACTCAAGGTTGGCCATGCAATTTGTATTTTAAATTCTTTTTTATTTATTTATTTATTTAAATATGCAATTTTAAAATGGGTGAAAAAGCTTTAATCAAATATATATTTTTAGAAATGTAAGAAACATAGCTATTAGGATGTACACAACTGGTAACTACTTGGCTAAACAGCCTCAGAATGCCCTGTCTCATTCTTTTTAGACTTGGTTAACTGCAATCTTCTGTGTTGAAAAATTAGAATTAAAAGATACACTGATACTGCTGCAGCAGGAATACCTTCCTGTTTATCTGTCAGGACTGCAGTTTTGCAAGGGTTTCTTAAGATCCTCAGTTTACTCATCATTTCATTTTACTACACAGCTAAGTTAACATCATGGTAACAGAATAACAACATAATCAGGTACGTGTAAGCAAATATTTATCAGAATAATAACTTCCAGAAATATTACATTAATAAGTCCAGCCTACATGGTTTTAGCACAGTTTTAGTCAAAACAGTTGGTGGAAAATATACTACTAAATATGTTTATAGGAAGATTTTGGTATGAAGAAATGAGTGAAGATCAATTTTGGACAGTGATCCCTTTTCAGATAAATCAGACCGCAACCTATATAGAAAGCTCAGCTTTCTATGGCAACTGTTTCAAAAGCAATGTTAGGTCCTGGGACAGAAAAACTCATCTATAAAGACTCAAATTAATTTAATAATGCATGCTAATGGAATATTTCTGTTCAAACTTTCAGCAAAATGGGTCATTTTGACAGCTATTTTAAGCCAGCTGTAAGTATAAGTACATTGAAACTAACCCAAACAAGGCCATTTAAAAATTCTTGTGAAAATTACCTACAGTGGCCAGTGGCCATTCTCTGTTTTTTGAAAATGTATTACTCTACTCAAATATACAAAGTATTTTACAGTTGTTGAGTTACATTTCTGCTCAATCAGATTACATGCATTAAATATTTTTTAGAAAAAAATGATAGACAAAGGAATGTGGCATGAAAATGCATATTCTAACTAGAACTACTATAAGCTTTTTCAGAAAATAATTTGGAAGTATCTTACTGTATCCTGAATTTTTTTTAAGCTAGGAAACAAGACACATCAGACAGTCAAGAAAGCAAATCTATTCTACTAGAAACACACTATCCAATCACAGCACATCTGCCTTTCTTCCATGAAGATAAGGATGCACAGATGTTTTTTAATATCCATAAACCAATATGCTAACTATAAAAACAAAGGAACACATACAATATACTGCCAGTAATTCTATTAATCTAAGATAAAAACAAAGATGAAAACAGAATGAATCAGGTTCTTCAAACAAACTTCTTTATACTTATAAATCAGAGTACTAAAAAGAAATAAATATGTATACTAGTGATCTAACACCCATCCCAAGCTAGCCCCATCTTGTGTCACTGCCTAAGTCATGCAAATTGCACCAGAACTGCCAGTTGACTAAGATTAATGACACTGCGCCAGCTTCTTTGTTTCTCTCTGCGGCCGTTTAGTGTGAAATACTATCCAAAAACATTATCTATCCTCTATTAATCCCACAAATTTGTTCACACCATGCACATTGTTTAGGGCAATTTACAACAGGAACATACTGAGCACAATTGCATTTAATTACTTGGGTTCTAATTACATTCATTAAAGGCTAATAAAATAAATGAAACAGCTTTAAAAGCTTCTGCAAAACACATGGGTCTTGTCTCCCTCATGAAGCATACTGTAGAGGTTTGATGTGAAACATAGATTTCAACATATATGTCTGCCTACTATATATCTGTAATATGCACAAAGACATTGAATGCATATTTATTTATTTATTTATATATAAACCATATGGACATCAATTCTGAATGATCCTGAATACTGCTGATATTTACTTATATTACTAGTCACGAAGATGCCAGTCACCCCAAACTACTTTTTAATGTGGTATGTTGAAACGGAGGAATATCAGTTTTAACATTCCAACCCAGTTCTTTTAACTGTTTCCACCTGTACTGCAGAGTTACTCCCTCATTTTCTCTCATCTTATATATGCATTATAAAAGATATAAAGTGACATCAGAAGGAGAGAAAGACAGAAAGAAAGAAGAAGAAAAGGGCAGGGAAAACCACATTACTTCATTTGGTATACATTCTTAAAAATATTTTGCTAAGGCTCATTTCTGACATTTATCTGAGGATCTGAATTTTTTCTTAGTAGCTATTTACATTAAAAAACACATTCTGCACACTAGGCAGTCTAAATAAATCCCCCATAGTGGTTAAAAATGCAGCTTGTTAATAACACAATTTTCTAATTCTTACATTTCTATGCTTTTTCCATTGTGCTTAGAATGCAGTTTATGGCAAAAGGCAGAGCCTGGAACATGCTGTTGACAACTGTGCCAGGGAGAATTCAGTACTAGATATTTAGAAAAAAAAATGCTTATGTGAGCTCCTCTCGTTACAACTGTTCATTGTTCATGGCCTTACTAGAAAATTAACTTAGTAATCAGTGAAAGAAACAAAGTTCTAGTTAATCATCCTACAGACCTTACACTACATACATATGTCATCATTGAAGATCCAGTTTGGCACACTTGGAAATGTAAAACTCTTAAGTATTCTTGTATCACAAATATAATGGTAACCAAACACAGCCAACAGCTAAAATCTATATAAACTTAACACACTATTTTTTAATGAAGAAATGCAAATACAAAAATAAAAATCAGTCTTGAGGATTAACTCCCAAATATTGTAGAATTTTAATAAATGTTTTTCAGTGCCATGAAACATTCAAAGATTTGGTGCAGATTCTGTGAAGTAAATCAGGTCCATCCTGACATGTATCATAATCTATCTTCCTCTTATAACTTCATAAATGTTCACTGTCTAGCAATTAGTTAATTTAAAACTATTTTTTAATTTTCTGGGGTTTTAGTCATAATAAATAATAATCTAATAATCATATTTTACCTCAAAATAAAATATAAACCAATTTTTTCTCTTTGGTATATGTATATATGGTATATTTGATATAAGTATGTTGTGCTGCTCCAGCACTTCAGGCAGTTAAACTGAGAGTAATAAAATAACCATGGCTATGTGTACCATTTTGGAAAGTTCACCTTAAAATTATACAATATTGCCACATATACATCTCAAACTGTTTCTTATTATGAACTCAGGATCAATTTCTCTTGGAAACTATTAAAAAACAGACATTAAAAAAATATTGTATGAATCCCTCACTCAGATACATAAACCCCTCATTCGTGAATCAACATTTGCTTTGGAGAAGGGAGGAGGGGCACCCATCCTGCACAACAAAGCAGCAGCTCAATACAGCTGCCATCTGGCTTCCTCCTGCAGTTCACTTCCCATAGCAAACAAGATCCATAGTTTAAGGAGTGTTAGGGAAGGGAGAGGGGCTGCAGTTTTAACCTTACAGCTTTATGATGAGGCATTTTTCCACTCTATAAAACCCCCTCTTAATATAGGAGAATGGAAGGCTCAGGAAATTGTTAGTAGGATAGAAAGCCTTTCACTTCTGTGTTTCTGGTTCAGATCCACATCAACTCAGTGGTAACCAAATATAACTACCACCTAAAGGACTTTTTAATGAAATGAGTTAGCTGATCTCAGTACAATACCTAGTGAGCAAGCATCCATATCCCTAGAAGCAACACCAAATACAATAAATTCTTTCCTCCTCACTGTGCAGAAATTGCTTCTCACCAGTAACAGCTGAGGACACTTCAAACATTACAGCATAAACCAAACTATTTTAACTACAAGAGAAGAAAGACTGCTAAAAACATGACAGAGTCAGTGAGGGGTCTACCACACAATCTGCTTTTTCTGCTTAAATTCACAAAAGCACAAATTTGTCAACCTTGGGGTTATGTTCTAATGTCTATTATCTTTACCTTTCCTTGGGTAGTACTGATGGAAATATGAGCAGAAAAGAATCTAGCACCATTTTAGCTTTGCATTTATACCAGAGCAGATAAAGACTCAAACTGATGGACATGGAAGACTACTTTTCTTGTACGTTATGTAATAGCACATATTCACTATTTTGCTACATTTACAAAATAGTATTAGACCCAGAGATTCAGGCTGTGTACTCTGATGGCTCTATCAAACAAAGATGACTACAACATAAATATATGCTGAAATAATTATAAAGGTGCTAGTTTAAGCAGTAAGCTAAAACCTAACCCTTTACTTGTTGCAAACAGTAGAGATCTTAGTCCCTTCCTATTACATTATCATTAATATCAATGGGAGCCCTAAAAGGTTTCACTGAAATCAATGGAGTTTTTCCATTCCTTCAGTGGGATCTGACTTCATAGACATTAATGTTGAGGTACACAACCTAATATACAGACAGTTCACAGCATGATGAAATGAAAGGCAATTTCTTTACATATCTAAAAAGCAGCATTCCATTTATAGTCAATGTATAATAAACTTAAAAATCAAACATTCATGTTGCTGGAAAGGTCAAATGCTGTTCTAATACTATACAACTGAATGGATAATATCCATTAAGACCGATCAGTGAAAAACACCAACAAAATGAATAAATACAACCCAAAAGCTAATGACCTCAATCCCTAGCAGCCCCTTGACCCTTATTACTACAGCTGCTGGTGTAGGAAAGGATTAAAGGGGGCTAGAAATCATTGGGTTAACATACAAGGGCTCAGAAATTTGACCTTGGTTACTTACAACATATATCGTCTACAAAAAAATGAGTATATGAGGAGAATTAGAAACAGAGCTAGCAAAGGTCACTTTGAGTGCAGATAAACTTAAGAAAAAGGAGGCTTGAAAGGCAAAAAGGTTTTATTTCTCCCATAGCACTTTGTTGTAACCAAAATGGTCTAAGGGCAGAACCAGGATTAGGGCAGCTGGCATTGTTGAACATGCTAGATAAACTTTTGGGCACATAAACCATTTTTTATGTCTCAAACAGAAGCAGCAAGTTTCAAAGATAAATAAAAGAACAACTACTCACAATTAGATATGTACCGCCAGGTCCATATGTCATAAGACAGATAAATAACATCCTAATCACCATGACCAGAACACTGGACTTCCTCACTAATTGCAATCATAAATTGAATAATCATGACTCTTTTGTCAAACTGCCTCTGAAATACTCCTATACTAAGATCCTTTCCTAAGTATTAAGGTCAACATCAAAGACGGTAATCTACAAACTAAAATGCACAGAAAAACACAGAACAAGAAACTTAACTCCATAAACTTTCAACCATCTGAAACACACACACACACAGACTGGGCATCCCCAGATACCATCCCACTCACTCTTAAAGTCTTCTGATACCGTCCAAGAACCATCAACTAACCAAAGAAGATTTTAAGTCAAAGGTACAGCTCTATAAAAAGATCACATTTCATAGAATGGTAGGGGTTGGAAGGGACCTCTGGAGATCATCAAACCCAACCCCTCTGTCAGTACAGGAACACCTAGGGCATGCCACACAGGAACAGATCCAGGTGGGTCTTGAAAGTCTCCAGAGAAGGAGACTCCACAGCCTCTCTGGGCAGCCTGTTCCAGGGCTCTATCACTCTCACAGTGAAGAAGTTTTTCCTCATGTTGAGGTGGAACTTCCTGTGTTCCACCTTGCTACCATTACCTCTCATCCTATCAAAGGGCACCACTGAAAAGAGACTGTCCCCTTCTACTTGACATCCACCCTTCAGACATTTGTAAACATTAGTAAGATCCCCTCTCAGTCTTCTCTTTTCCAGGCTAAACAGCACCAGGGCTCTCAGCCTTTCCTCATAAGAGAGATGTTCCAGTCCCTTCACCATCTTCGTAGATCTCTGTTGGACTCTCTCTACTATTTCCCTGTCCCTCTTGAACTGGGGAGACCAGGACTGAACACAGTACTCCAAATGGGGTCTCACTAGTGCAGAGCAGAGGGGGAGGACAACCTCCTTCAACCTGCTGGTCACACTTTTCTTTATGCACCCCAGGATACCACTGACCATTTGAAAGAGGCACCTGATCATCACAGAGGGAACTACAGCTATCAGATAACACTGTATTAGTTACTTAAAGAGAAAATCATTAACCAATTATAAGAAATTCCCAAAGAAGATGCCACTTGGTCTTCCAAGAACCACCTTGGCCTTCTAACAGTCTCTAGTCTCAGAAACAAACCATCAGAAACACCCTAGGTACAGTCCAAAGACACCAAATGGATGAAAAGCATATTATAGCAGAAACATAAAATATTACAATATATCTCTATTATTACTGTAGTAAAAAATCTTTCAACAGAACCACCACTATTTTGCAATACTAAGTTGGTCTTTCAGGAATATAGTAGTTTATTTCAGTAACCTGCCATCACAACATAATGTAAGTAAAACTAAGCAAAAACTACATATTGGAGTGAACTGACACAGTCTATAAAGAAAAAAAAAAAGTACCCATCTGTGAACACCTCTCACTAGTCACTGTGGTTTTTGATCTCTTCACTCCTTCGTCTCCAGCTGCTCACACACTATGCCCCTATGCTCAGGTAAAACATGAAAACATCTTTGAAATTTTGGTAAGCAAAATTCATAACTTTACTGAATTCCAAAACTCATGGATGCAAAGGAGTAGTTTTATACACATTTTAATCTCCCTTCCTTTCCTCCCTTCCCAGGCTAACCAGTGTTTCACATGCAACAAACATTTTTTTTTGCATAGAGGGAAGTATCTTTATCTTTTCCTCCTGTTCCCCCCCAATGCCTCACTGAATTATGTAAGTCTGCACTCTCTGAGCAACTGTTCTCAGCTTTTCTTTTGCTGCTGCTTCTATTTTGCACATGGAAGAGAGGCTTATGTGTCTGTAACTAACTTCTCCAGATATTCTAATTGGTCTAATAAAAGATAGAAATATTTCTATCTATAGACCTCTTCTTGCGTTTCTTTAGAGTCAAGTCTGTTGACAACCAAACTAAAAATATGAGACAATTAAAAGGAAAATTATAGCATAATAGCACTTTAGAGTCATCTACTTTTGGAATTCTGAAACTTAAAAATCGAGAAACTTAAGTATTTTCAATATTTAAAAAAAAATTAAGCATAACTAGTAAGCTTTTAAATGGTGTTCCTGTAGCTCTGAATCTGAAAACTTAACAATGTTTAACTTTTTTTCTAAAAAAAAAAAAAGATTGCTTTTGCCAAACATATATTCACTGAACGTGAATGGGGAAAAAAAAAAATTTTTACTCTTGAAAGAGAAGTTCAAGATTTATGCAGAACAGAGAACTCTGGATAGAGACAAGCACAGGAAAAAGACCCAAGGTGGATTTTCTATTTTTTTTCATGAAGAATTTCTTACACAAAGCAAGCCAAATACTATGAAGGAAGTAAATTTTGATCTATCAATAGACCTAAGCGCTTGCAATGAAATGAGAAAGGGATAAGAACAGTTAGTTCAACAAACAAATTGAGTTACATTTTATTCAGGGCCAGTGAAGAGTCATGCAGCAGGAAAAGCACGTAACAGCTTTGAGTAGCTCTCTATGCTTCATCTGGGAAAACATTTAGATTCTATGTAATTGTTCACAGTAATTACAAAAGAGTGTTGAGTGACATTTATCTACCGAAATAAAAAGACTGAAATAAAAGAACACATGGGTAACATTTAAGAAACCAAAGTGTGTCCCACTAAGCCAGAGTTGAAAGTCTAGTCTCAAATTTAGGTATCCACATCATATAAACCCTTACATAAATTTATGAAGCTTTGTGGGGGAAACTAGGTTCTTTGTCTCTGTTGTATCTATTCATAACACGGCTCCAGTATCTCGTTCATTTTATAGATAGAAACATAATTTTTCAGTTCACATTTAATAATGGCCCAGTTTATGATAATTTGTTCTTTTGATAACTTTATACAGGTCTTTTTCTGGCCTTGTGGTTTATCCCCCATTCGTGTTTTCATAGGTAACTATTGTAACACCTCCCAGATTTTGTTTTACTAGCTTAAACAAGCTAAGCTCTTAAATTTCCTTGAGGTTGTACCTTACTCTGTTCTGCTGCACCCATCAGAGTTGAACTCATCTTTATTAAAAACAGATAACCAGAAATGCACTGCAGTATTTCACTTGACGTTCAGATATACCAATCTCTTGTACAGTGGAATTAATACTTCCCTGCCTTTACTATAAATACATCAGATCCACAAGTTAACTCCAGCTCTTCAGAGGTTTACAGTCCAAAAAGTGCAATTTATAGCAAAGATTCTTGTTATTTTCACCTCATACTACAGACTTTCATCCCATTTTGTATTACCATACGCTTCAAGGTCACCCAGCAGTAAGGTATTTTTGCATTAAATCCTTTCATCTGCTCTAACACCTACAACTTTGTTTTTAGCACAGTTTTTTTGTGCCACTGTCATGAATGAAAATATTAAAAAAGATAGGGCCCTGAAATATTCATTGAAGAACATTATTCCTGCATCTGATAATTTGCTTTTCAATAACATCTATGGTCTCCTTAGATGGTTTTTAATTTTAATTTATAAATGCCTTCATTACATTACAAATTAAGTTTCAAAACAACATCATAGCCTATAAATTTAGTGACAATACACTCAAAAAATGTTAACCTTCACAAATGCATAACTCAATTCTGACATTAACAGTAATGTGTGTTCTCCACTCTATACCTGGGAAGTTAATTTCCCATAGTAACATAAGTCCTACTAGGGTGTCTCTCTCTAATATTTCCAAAATTTGAATGTACCTAATATATCCAAATATATGCTAGACCCTTGGGTGCTCTTCCAGTAGGATCTGTTTAACAGCATTTCTGGAAGCGAAGCAACATTTGCAACTATTCTAAAAGACAAAGCTAGGTATATTCTGTTTTCTAAAGTATAGCATAGTGATAATATGACATCTTTCAAAAGTATAATAAAAAAAATGTACATCTTCTTGGCTTTAGAAGATAAAAACTAGGTATCTCTCTGATCTAGAATAAAGCCACAGGAAAACAAATGCATACTGTGGTAAATGTTGTCTCAGTGTTAATACGTACTAATGCATGATGCACTGTAAAGGACAGAAAAACACACACACTTCTGAGTTGGCAGGAAAATACACAATATGCTTCTGAGTTGCCTGCAAATAGGGTAAAGAGCAATACACCTCTCTTCCCGCAAATTAAAACAGACCAGAATCTTCAAGAACAAATTACTATTTTTTTCTAACTCCAGTAAGAATCTAATTTGGTAAAAGTCCTAAAAGATTTATAGTTGCAAAGATGTTTTTAAAGTAATAACAAACATACTGCTGTATCAGTAACACAATATACATTGAAAGTCAGATAACCTGAAAGCTTAAGTATCAAGTTTAAAAGCCCTACCAGCTAGCTTTTGGATCAAATCCCATAGGAGTTTTTTTGGACCAATTCCCATGGGCTGTTAGAATAAAGTCAGAGCCTCCACCCAATCATACAGATCAATGGCACAGGTCTCTCTCAGTTCATATTAATTCCACAGTGAAGACACAAAAATGAAGAGCTAACTAGCTGTTACTAGGTGAATCAATATTGAAATATACTAAAATGCACAATTACCAATTCTACAGTTGATTAAACCAAGAGGCTTTAGGAAAGAAAGAAGTACATAGGTATTTCTTCCATGTCTTATTTTTGTTTCTACTGATGCATGGCCAAGTAGTGTGACAACAGGTAAAAGTTCCTTGCCATTCCCAAGGTTTCTCACTATTTAAGAGTTTTGTAGCTTTGTATCAATTTCAAGCAAGTTGAAAGTTTAACTCTTTGGATCTTATGTGACATTAAAATGTACTTAATAAGAATTTGGTTTAGAATTAATACAATAACAATCTCTAAAAGACAAGAATTTCTAAAAGTCACCCCAAAATTGTACTGGAATGACCCCCCATGCTAGTGACTTGTAAATCTTTTATTAAATGGAGTATAATATGCTGCTTGTCCTTAATGGACTAGAAAATACACTACTAGTATATACAATTCACAGTGCTGAAGTTATAAAATATAGCAGTACTATAATTAATAATGGTGAATACTGTTTAAAAAGCATCACACAAATACATGACTTTGAAGCTGGTACACAGACACCCCTATCTGTTAAGACAGAGCTTGGTTACAAATCCATTAATTGAAACCACACTGTAGCATACCTGTGATGTTCTGCAAGCACTAATTGATAAGATTTCCCAATTATAAACTTCATTTTATTCTTATGAATGCAGTAAATGAGATGTGGATGTGGACAAGATCTCATTCTGGATAAGACTCTAGTCCTTGTTAAAATGTTATTACTTCAGAGCTGGTTATATATCATCATTGATATAACAATAACAGATGTCTTATTTGTGCATTCCTCTTCTGCCTGCCTTTCAGCTATGATTTTACAACTTGTAAAGAATTAGAAAAAAATGCTAAAGGATTTACAAGAGACTTCTGCAGTATTATATGGAAGATAAGTGTAACATTGTTTTTACAAACTTGTCAACTAATATAACTCTAATTTGAAGGACTATATTCTGTTTTACTTTCCTAGTCTGTGAAATTATTGATTTCAGGCTAAATTTACCAGTAAAGATTACTACATGTGGTAACGGTAACAAGTAAGTGGCAGTGCTAACAATGAGGATACTGCCTAAGAACACTTCCACTTGCAAATAAATGCACATAAGCTACAGAATTATATCTCCCAAGGTCTATATGAATCATGCTTTGCTTAGTGATTCTATAAATATTTTAAATTAGCAGGGATTGGTTTGAAGCAGTTTGCTTTTCACTGTTCCATCCTTCACTTCAATAAACAGGAAGATAATTACTACTTAAAACTTCCTTAACCAATGTTCTTTTCTTCACTGTTAAGAACAATGACTGAAATGGAATTAAACGAGCAACCAAAAATATGCAAAAATTTGGGGGGTGCATTTTTTTATTAAAAATGTGGGATTTTTTCCCAGTGTTCTAGCATTTTTCCCTTCCTAATTTTTTTCTGTTTTGAAATCAAAATACCATTAGCCTAACCTGTACAGTTTCACCACCGTATATGGTAAGTGTGGAGAAAAATAACTCGATTCTTTTTTTTTTTTTTTACACAGAACCTTAAACTAACCTAAACTTTAGCATAGGAATTAATGTAAGGAATCAGGGAAGGGTTAAGTCTTCACAGGTATTCACAGAGAAGCCTTGTGACTTGTAAAAGACACATCATCCACACCTGTAAACTAATAGAATAAATATTCCAATTAAATATCACCCTCAATTGTTGCTAGCACTAAGGAACAGTTCTCCAGTTCCCCAATGAGAAGTCTGGCATAGCTAAGCAAAATGCTGCAGCCCTAGCATTTAAAAATGAATTGTGAATTTTAAAAATAGTAATTCTGGGAATTTTAACCTTTGCCACAAACACTTGCCATTTTCTTCAGTGGAAACTTTGTTCTTCTGAGACTGCATAATCAAATTCTTAACCTATGTACAACTTCAGCTGCAGATTACAAAATCCGTTTTCACCAAAAATTTTGAAATATTGTTCTCCAGTAATTTTTGAAAGCTATATAAACTCCATTCCTATTCACTCCGTTGTCTAACTCACATTTATGTCTCTGCAGATGGGGTACAGAAATCACACATCCACATTTTGAGGTAGTCTGAGGAAGCCACACATCCAACCTTGCTGGATAAACCCTGCAAAACAAAAGAGAACGCTGATTAACATACTACCGCACTAGCACAGCAATCTGGTTTCTGGACCTGAGCTGGACTCACACTGACCAGATCAAAAAGCCAAAAGAGCAGCTCACATCCATTTGTATCACTCTGTATAGATTTACACTTTAGGTATATCTGTGTATTGTAAATGGGTAATGTGCAGAAATATGCAAGTGCTTTTTTTTTTTTTTTTTGAGTCCTGGAAATCACCAATCTCACCTACAGCAATCAGTTATGTTGAAAAATGCAGTGTAGGTACACCATCAGTTATATCCATTCTACTATCAAATATATGACTACTAACTCTGTGCCATACAGCAGACCCGGACTATAAGCTATCCAGTATAAAGTTCAATTCAGCTATTACATAGAAGTTTTTCTAAAATTGTATTTTTTTTTCTCAAAACAATTGACTCTTCAAAAATTCCTACTGATACAAATTCTAAATTTTACTTAGATGTGGTAAATCAAAGATGGATAAGAAATTAATCAGTTCTGATCTTTAGAAATTAGGCCTAGGTGGTATACCAAACATAAACACTGGAATAAAAATATAATGCTTAAAACCAGCTTAAAGATAAGGGTTGTCATGTATAGATAGTATACAACACTTGACAAGAAAGGTAAGCATTCTATCCTCCAACAGTATATACATCTTTCTCTGACATCTCTAGTAAGAGGGAAAAAGGACAAAAAGACCAGTTCTGGGAGTCATCATCTGCAATTATATAATGACCATGTACAGCACTACTCACAATCCAGATGAAAACTCAAGTTTTTTAAAGGTTGGAAAAGACTTTATGAGGACATACATCAAACACTGGAAGGCTTAATCTTCCCCTATTGTTATTTATTTCCTTTCTGCAGGCAATGTGCAAATCATTGCCTTAAGCACACTGGTGTATATACAATAATTAAAGGCAGAAAGAAATACATCCTTCCATGGTTATTTTGCAAACACCTAAACTGGTGCAAAATGTTTACAAGATGCAGGAAAGATTTCTATGCCACCACTGCATTTCTGTAAAAGTTCCCGATGCAGAGAAAATCTTAAAATCAGCTGAGATTACCCTACACCTGAGACATACTCTCTGGCTACTCTTCCAATCATACAACATACCAGTCAGAATGCAAGCAGAACTTCCCTGGCAAGTACCCACAGTCATTAACTGTATGTTTTCCTCCTTAAGCAATTGCATTGCCAGTTCCCTCAGCACAGAAAAAAAAGAAACATCTTATTTTGCCTTCATATATTTATGAAGGATATCTAGATAATTAGGGGTTCACTAACTTATTGCTGCATTAGTATCACTGATTAATCATAAATTGCAGGATTAGAAAGTAATGAGTCTTGAGTTGTAAAATATGTGGTGAAAGAACATAATTTAAAAATTCAACTTATTCTGAAAGTTCTTTTACAGTTGAATATTGCTATATACAACCAAGTAACCTTCCTGAGATGAATTACTAAATAACACATCCATCCAAGACTGTATCAGTGAAAAGTAAAGAGGGTCTGAAACTCCCACCATCAGAAGAGGAGAACAGAAGCAGAACCTTTGGTGCTTATAAAGAGCTGTATCTAAAATACTGTCCTATTAGTTGTAAGGACTTGCTAACACTAAGTGGGTTTAAACAAAATGCACTTAACTGATTTTTACTAAAATAAGCTCCCTTACATTATTCAAATTTCACAGACTCAGAGAATTGTTCAGAACCTCATGACAGCACCTAGTCCAACTTCCCCCTGCTCAAGCATGTCACCTCAAGCTACCTATCCAGGATTCTGTCTGGTCAGCTTCTTAATATCTCCACAGAAGGAGATTCCACAATCTCTCTGGGCAATCTCTTCCACTGTCTGATCACACTCATAGCAAAAACGTGTCTTCTGTGTTCAGATGGAATTTCATGTGTTTTAATTTGTGCCCATTGCCCCGTCTTGTCAATGGGGCAGACTGAGAACAGTTGCGCTCCCTCTTGTTCATTCCCTCACATAATGTGTTTACACACATTGGCAAGATCCCTCCTGAGCCACCTCTTCTCTAGGCTGAAGAGTCCCAGGTCTCTCTGCTTCATCTCATAAAGAGACCCCAGTCCCTTAATCATCTTTGCAGCCTGTTGTGGATATGCTCCAGTAAATCCGTTATCTTTCTGGCACTGGGGAGTCTAAACTACAACAGTACTCCAAATGCAGCCTCACCAGTGCCAAGCAGAGAGGAAAAATCACCTCCCTCAACCTGCTGGCAACACTCCTAATGCAGCCCAAGTACTATTGGTCATTTTTGCTGTGTAGGTGCACTGCAGGGTCACAGTCACCTTGTTCTCCACCAGAATCCCAACATCCTTCTCAGCAAAGATGCTTTCAAGATTGCCGGACTCCAGTGTGCACTGGTGTCTGAAGTTATTCCTCCCAAGATGCAGGACTTTGCAATTCCATTTGTTGAACTTAATGAGAAATTAAATTACTTTAAGTTACATTTAGTGATTCAGAGTTGGCATAGGAATGATCAGACAGACCACTAGATGTTAATCTATAGAAAAATTTAAGGAATTTTAAATAAGCAAATTTGTTTCCAGTTGGATTAACTTCAAAATTCTATAGCAAGGCAGCTTAAACATTATTTCTTAGCATGTGAATTAATGCAACAGTTGTATGAAAGACACTTAAATGCAAGTAAATATTCACAGTAAAATTCACCACAATATGTCTGGAAAGATTAACGTCCATGGATCAACTCCCTTCAGTCACTTCTCGTACTGGTCAGCAAGTGGAAACACCAGGGCAAGTAGAATCAAGAAGAGACAAGACACAGGGGACCTCAAGATCATAGAATCATAGAAACGTCTGTGTTGGAAGGGACCTCTAGAGGTCATCTAGTCCAACCCCCCTGCTAAGAGCAGGGACATCCTCAACTACAGCAGGTTGCTTAGAGCTCTGTCAAGCCCCACCTTGAATGTCTCCAGGGATGGGGCTTCAACCACCTCCCTGGGCAACCTGTTCCAGTG
>JANIJG010008652.1:15505-50844 GCA_024611175.1 Megaceryle torquata
TTATTTTCAAAAAGTTAATTAGACTTTAAAAGTGGCAACTGTGTATTAAAATCATAATGAGAACATTTTGGTCTAATCCAAATGTTCCAGAATCTTAGTGATATATTTTCTATTTTCTTTTTTTTTTTTCCTTTTTTTTTTTTTTTTTTCTTTTAAAAGCATTTCATTAACTGGAATTTTGTGATGGAAAAAAAAAAATATCCTTCCTTGTATTCTTGACCAGTTCTGAGTACCTCTAGAATAATTCGAAAGATTGGTTCCTTTATGAGGCCACTGGCATAATGATGTTTGCAAAGTACTGTCACATCTCACCTGAAACATCAGATTCAGACACAAAAGGCAATCTAGCAACAATAGATTGAGTTAGTAATAGTAGTAATGCATTGCTTAGTGGCTGCTACTAATTAAAGGATTTTAGTTGTCATGAAAGAAAATAGATGATCCCTATGTTAGTTCTTTATCATCTGTCTGCTTGAACAAAGCATTGTCTGGTATACATTGTGCACCAGTACTTGACATGCATCCCCTTTTTCTTCCTTTCCATTTCCTTAGGCATTTCTAGGTTCTCTCTTTTGGAGTAAAGCAACAGAAAATAGATGCAGACTTTGACTTGTCTCATATGAAGAGCTCTTGATGCCACCTATTCCATAGTTTTAAAGCAAACTATATTATGAGTAATGTGGCCTTCTGTAATCATAATGTTTAAACATAATGTAATCATTATGTTTTAATACATATATTAGCCATAATAAGCAGAAAGGTCAATTAGTATGTGTGCTTCTTTGGGTTGTTTTTCTCTCAAGGGATTGCTGACACTCGAATGGTAACAGCTTATCGTGTTTGCTTGACTTGGATTCGCAGCTGAAGTAGCATTTTGTCAGTGAAGGAAGAATAGGATTTTCCTCCATTTGGTCAGCCACCATGGAGTGCTCTTGTGTTTCTACAATCCTACACAATACAAGATCACTTCTGAAAACCTGCTTTTGAATAAGAGGATGCTGGCACGCATTTGAACTGTTCCCTGTGAAAGGACTGAGTGTTCACAGCAGTGTTTATGGGTCTGATTTTAGAAGTCATGTAGCAGATTCAAGGCCTCATTGACAGAAGGATGTACAAGCTTAAATGGCACTTACATGGATCCTAACGCACCTGAACCACAGATGGCAGCCCCACGTCATCTGCCTTTGGTTTTGGACCGCTAAGTTCCTGGGGTGCTGCAGTTGAGTGTTATTTGTGGACTCAGAACCATCCTAGTTTGACTGTCAGGGAATCTATTATATGTGCTAAGTGGTATTTGGATCTGGAAGCTTAATTATTTGGATGATGAAGTGGTGCTGAATACTGCAAGAGTGTAAGATAGATGTTTGCTTACAGCACTGGTTACATGTGCTGACAGGAGTACATTTCATCCAAAGAATCTGAGCAGACCTGAAGAAGGGCCAGTATATAGATACAGCTTGAGGAGCCTGTACCTTTTGAGAGACTACTCTGTGATTCAACAGAGAATTGGCTTGGCTAGCTTTACCTCTTATCTTATCTTATCCTTTGTATCAGTCTTCTTTGAAAACCTCAGTGTTAAACTTTCATTACAAGAATTTGCATGAGAATGACTAAACCGTAATTAATTTCTAGTACAGTTTTTTTAAAAATCTGTATTTGCATGCTTTAATATGCACACCAGATGGGCTGAAAATCTGACCGAATTTCACAATCAGATGTCACAGGTAACATTTAATTAAATGTACAAAACAAGTTTTTAGATATTTGGGCAGAATTTGTTGAGGGTGATTTTAGAACAGAAGAGAAATAATTTCTATAACTTTGTGTGACAGGGATTTTCTTTTTTTCCTTTTTCCTTCTTAAAGAATAGTTTGTTATTATTTTGTTCCACGTGGTAATGTGCTTTGCACATTAAAAATAGACAAATGGAGAACTATTCAGCTGAGCTAACTAAAGACACAGATGGCTAATAGAGAAATCTGCCAGTCTCTCAAATCTTTATTGGAAAATTTGTTATGAAAGACTTTTTACCTTGAAGCTAGTGAAGTTAATTGGAATGGATCGCATGTTTGTTTTGTAGCAATGGAGTTTACAGTTGTACAGACAATTTCTTTAACCTCGTGAACATCAACACCACGTTTTATAAATCACCTAAGGATTCAGAAGTTAGCAGTATTGTTCAAGGGAAGGACTTGATTATGGGGATGCTAATGTAGATTTCAGTGCTGTTGAATTAGTTTACTTCTTTATGCACTGAGTCTGTGGCACCTGCTCCTAAATCAGGTCACCTAGAAGTCTATTAGAAGACTTTGTGCCTTCACACTGGCTTTGTGCCCCAGCCACACAGACGGGTCCTCACTTGGAATTTGCTTTCCACAGACCTGTCTGGGCAGTCACAGGCTGACTTTATCTGCACTCTGGATCTAGCATTGATAGGAAATGGATCTGAGGAAGGTGAAGTGCTGCCCAGAAAAGATTATTTTTTTTCATAGATTATTTTCAGGACTTAGTGGAAACTTAGTTTGGCGCTCTGCCGGAACAGGAAAAGGTGATAAAAAACCTGAGTTGTCATGATTTTTGAAAGATACAGTAAAATTATTGTTTGTTGAATGCAAATGCGCAAATTTCACATGTATGAATTTCTGCAGTAAGTGAAGAAGGCTGACTTGAGAAGGAAGTTACTTTAAAACAAACAGGTGTTTAGATTGATTTATGGTGCAGTGAGTGCCCAAGGAAATGCTTTTGCTTTACTGTCAACACAAGGTAATCTTTTGGTAGTTTTCCTGTCAGTGCCTTGCATTTTCCCTATCAGTGTTTTTCACTGTGCCCTAATGTATCAAAGACATGTCATATCTAAAGATGATGTCCTTGGCAGTGCAGTGAAATGCACTGAGCAGACTTCTAGATATGTGAAAATACTGAGCAAAGGTACTTTCCTCGAGGAAGTAAATCTCTTAGCCTGCAGTGCAATGAAAAGGTTCTTAAGGGAGTTTTGTGGTGCAGAGCTATGAGCTCAAATGCCAGAAACTATAGTTGCATTGGGTCTGTGTGTTGTAGTAACTCTGCCAGCCCCATTGCCTTCTGTTTACAAGCAAGCTCAGCTGGGGTTGGATTACTTCCTGTCTTCATTGCTCTGTGTTCTACAGTGCAGATTTATGTGCAATGTCTTTTACATCTTGTAACAGTGATAGCTTAAAATTGTCTTGTATAGAAATAATAATTTGAAAAGTAAGAAGGTGAAATGTTCAAGAACACTATATTCAGTGTTCTGAATATAGTCCAGCGTTGTCTGGACGTTACTGAGGGAAGGGATGGAAACATTCTGTTGTGACCTACTGAAGAGATGATGCGGACTACCGTAAGAACAATACCTGCAGACTAATGGTGTTTTCAGTTTCTGAGATTCTTTATGTTCTGTTTTCATTTAATGAGTATGGGGTGCTTTCATACATATTGTTTGACTAAAAGAAAATGAGGAGACACAAAAGAAATTCCTTAAGCATTCCAGTCTCTATCCTTAATTTACCCGTCCTTTCAATTCCTTTCTGCCCCTGGAGGTGTTTGAGCAACCTGTGCTATTGCTTTATATCACCTCTGCTTCCCCGCAGCAAACACATAGCCTCCTGGTTACAGCATTTTTACTGCATGTGAAAAACCACATTTGTATTCTTTCTGCATTTACTGCACTTTCACTGATACTGCTCTGCTGCCCCCAAGGTCTGAATGACATTGATCTGATGCTCACAGCCCAGAAGTAAAGCCAGTTGTGAGCTGTACAGAAATCTCATGGCTAGTGCAAGGAAATAATTAACTCTTGCAGCTTGCTCGCTATGTAAGGAAATGGCAATTGAGCCAAAATAGGAGAAGCATCACGTATGGCTGGGATGGGCTTTCTGCTGAAAAGCAACGCAAAAGCACATGTCATAAGAAGAAGGTTCTAAAAAGCTAAGCTTGTCTAGCTGTCTGACTGGGGAAAAACTAGTGCAGTGAGAGGAGTAGTACTGGAAAGCTTTAATGCTAGGTTGTCAGAGTTCTGTGAATCCTTGCCATTGTCAAGCTGTGTATCTGTGATTTATTGATGTCTCTCCAGTGGTGTTCTCCTTGGCCAGGGGTCCTTTTTGATCTCCCTGTTGTGTTGTGACCATAATATATTGAGTTCTGTGCAACATCATGGTAGCTGTTCAGTGAGATGCTTTTTCATTTCCTTTTCTCCTTCAGCTGAGGTGCCACAGTGTAACTTCCTGTGTCTTTGTGCTTGTTAATGACTCTCTCACTGGACATCCCTTTGTATATGTGTGGCACAGCTTCTCACATGCTTGCAAGAGCTCTGTTATATGGACATGGTAACATCAGGATTGGCAGAGCTTTTTATCTGTCTTAATTTTAGTTTGTGATCAGGAATATGTCTGTTCAGTAGATTGTTCTGACATCTAAAATATATATAACAAATGTGCTTTTTACTGAATTCTGTGGAATCTTCTGCTTTGGGTAGAACTGTGTGTCCCCCCCCCCATTTGTTAATTTTTTTTTTTTGGTGTTGGAGGATTATTAATACTTCTCAGCTGCCTCTCCAAATGTGTTTCTTCAGTGGTGGCCAACTCTAACTTGATGGAACAGGTGGTTGCTTAACCAGCAAATTGTTTAACATAAAGCCCCAGCCAGGATGTAGCTTCTTATAATTAAAAGACTCCTACTGCTTCTGCCAGCCATCTTTTTCCTTGCTCAGCATTGCATCACCATTTCAGACAAATGTACAACAATAAAATGTCTCCAGTATTAACCCTGTCTGATCCAAATGACCCAAATGTTTTCTCATTTGTATTGTGATATTAAGGTGCCATAAAACTGTTTGGGATTTGCTTTCTGTGTCTCAGGAGAAAATATTTTTGTTTCTACGTTTCTTTTGAAGCTAGCAATCTCTTCTTGTCACTACAGGGGCAAAAACCCCAACCCAAGGAGTGGCTCCATCTAATCTAGGGGATCCTGCTCTGGCAGGGCGGTTGGACTGGATGATCTTTTTGAGGTCTCTTCCAACCCTTACCATTCTGTGATTCTGTGATTTACATTGCAAAATGCTGTCACTCAGGGACTCCAAAGCCAGGGCATGAAGTGAATGTTTGAAATGGCAAGTGAGGAGCCACTGACGCTAGGGCAAAGAGAGAGAGGTTCTTTATGTTCTCCTCCTCATTCTTATTCGGAGGCTGTGGCTGCCAGGGAAGGGAAATGACAGTCAGCATTACTTTCAAGTCAAACAAATGGACTCCTCCATCACCTACGCAGACAGACTGCTCTCTCGCCCCTATTACAATACTGTATGCCAGTGTGATTGTTCATCAGATAAACATCCGGACTCTAGGGCATTGCAGGGCTTTTAAAGCAACTCTATACTATGTTGAAACCTGTAGGTTTGGCTATTTTATTTATGTGTAGAAGTATTTGCTATAAATACAAGGTGGATGGCTGTGTAGCAAGATGTTTAATTGGGAAGTGACATCGTTAGCAGCTGCAATCCTAATTTTCAGATTTGACAAATGTAATTCCAGGTATTTATGGTGACCTACTTAGAAAAGATGGAGTACTACTATTACCATACTTTCTATGTGATGTGCCAAATATAAAAGAAGTCTGATACTGTTACCTTAGAAGATAATATTCTTCTGTTTTGGGGGCTAAAGTAATTTTCTCATATACCACTTAATAGTGTATTCAAAGAGCTTTTTAACAGATGTCTGAAAAAGGATCCAAAAATGCTTTGTTCAGAACTAATCTAACGTTGATTGCCACCAAAGGGGGAACTGGGGCCTCCAGTATAGTTCAGCCTTTGTAGTCTGAACTAAGGAACTGGCAGCTTGTGTACACATAAATCTGCACTGAAATAATAGAAATCACATTTAATTTACTTTTTTTTTTTTCTTTTCAAATGGAAGCTTTTATGCAGAAAGATTTTAGCATAAAACTTTAGTACTCTTTTAAAATACTTTTGTGCTGAAGTTTACAAACAGTTGCTTGTGTTGTCTGTAGAATATGTGAGATGTTAAAGCTCCATACTTCAGACTGAAAAGCCTGTTTAGACTAGTTTTGTGTAAGCAGCAAGAGAACTATATACGTGTTTATTCCTAATGTTAACGGGTGCTAATTGCCAAATTATCTTGCTTGAACTATAGGACGGGGATCTTTGAACTAGTCACCATTAAATATTCTTTTTCTCTTGTAATTGTTTGTGTCTTACCAATTTCATAGATCACATTTTTGTTGCATTTACTTACGTCTGATACAATAGCATCTCTCTGTGGTCAAATAAATAATAAGAATTTAAAGATTGAGGTATCATCTTGGTATTTTATCTAATCTGTTACTATCCTTTAAAGCATTATGGATGCTTTGATCAAATACTATTTTCAGCTGACTATTGAAATAACAGTGAGAGACAGATAGATATATTCACTTTCACTGGCAAATACAGTCCTTGAATAATCCCACAAATCCAAGCCTTGTATCACAGTCTGACATCTTGTATATACATGTTGGAATCACTCCTTTATTAGAAATTGGGATGAGAGAATTAACTAAAGATTTCAAAATATTTAAAGAGATTTCAGTTGCATTTCTTGTCCTTTCAGAAAACTCCTAGTTAATTGTGTCATGGGGCTTGATAGATAGTGGGTTATCATGTACAAAGCCTCGGTTTTATACACAGCACTGATGTGAGTGAATTTTTCAAAGCTGTAGTCAGATAGAAATACGGGCAGTTTACAAACATCCCGTGTTAAACTCTCCCATGTGTCCACCCTGCATAGTTGCATTTGTCCACTTGTCGCAAGATACGCTTTTTCAAAATGAGTATGTTAAGTAAGGCAGTGCAGTGGTGTGTATAGTTGTCTCTGAACTGTTTGATAATTGGTTATGATAGTATCTGTTAGGTATATAAAAGTGTTACAAAGAACATCTGCTCCTGTCATAACTGATGCTGCTTTTCATCAAGATCAGCACTTTAAGCTGAACAGGGCGTTAATTAATATCAGCACCGGTCCAGTTGTGAAGAATATTTCCCCTGTGTACAAGCCTGTCCACTCGGCTAGTTTAACCGTACTAACCCTGATCTCAAACGCATCCCGATGAAAGGTCCTTATCCTTTTTCAGTTTTTCAAGGAAATACTTTGTGTTCCTGTGTCCAGCTCTCAGCTCTCTTGGAGTAGGCTGCCTTTCCAGGAGGAAAGCAAAGCAGCTCTCTGCTGAATCCTGCCCTTGAAGACATCCTGTGCTGTTATACTATTTCAAGGCATTTCTTACAGTTCTCTCCATTTGTGCCTGCACGTATTTTCATTTTTCACATCAGTACACACATAAATATGACAGAATTCCCATTGCTTTGGAAACCTTGGTTTCCAATTTTCTTATCTTGACTTTTAAAATCGAAGTGTTTTATTAATGCTATTTCTTCTGCTAAGCTTTAAAAAGAAGTGTCCTTTGTTCTCAGCCTACAGCTACAAGTGGTTAAAGCAATTCTCATGGTAGCTACAGACAAATGCTAAGTGAATTAGCTTTTATACTCACAGTTGTTTCTCCTTTCTGTTCAATTTCTGAATATTCTTGTGTGAATTCTCAAAGTTACGTATGTACAGACTGGAGAGGTATTTTCGGAGCTATATCCATGACTGTTTCCTAAGAGGTCACAAGCCACACACATCTGGCATACCTCCATTAGTCAATGGGTGCAATTGGTCTGCTTGGCACATTTGGCTCAGCAGGTCCAGGATGTATTGACCAGAGACAGTAGATGTGGCTGACTAGGGAAATGTGCTTAGGGCGTCTGCCATAGTAGCAAAATGTGCCGTGTATTTCAACTCCTGTGGCACTTGTGGTACACAGTGTCATAGTAACAGTTCTCTACCTGGTAGCCATACAAACTACAAACACTGTAGAAGAAATGCTAATGTCTATTTTGGATATTAGATATGTTTTAATAGTGTGTTTAGAAAGTAGATTTTGATATACTTGTAGCTTATGCAGTCTTTCTAGTTATTTACTCATTGCATAAATGTAATTAAATTGACAAAACAGTAATAAAATGGGCACTTCAAATAGATCTGGTAATGGTTGTTAATTTGAGTGATGCTAGAGGAAAAACTTGAAAGTGAAAAGAGGACATGTTAGGGAATGTGAACTGGAAGGTGAACTTCCTCGTTCTGTGCTGAAATGCAGGCGAGGGAATAGGGTGAGCATTCTGATACATGGGCTGTGCAGTTTCCCTCTCAGGTTGGAAGAATGTGGCAAATATGTTCCTGCAGAAGTCTCTACTAGGGAATGCTGGTCATGAGACAGCTTCTTAATGGAGTCGAGTATTACATTTGTAGGAAGAGACGATGGGGATGTTGGAGGACATAACCTGAATTTAGATTCACTGGCAAATAGGAGAGGTGGTGGTTTGAAAAAGCAGGGTGCCTGGTTCTGCCATCACGTGGGACTAGTCAACGGTGTCCCACACATCTAGGGTGAGAAACATCTGGGTAAGAGGCAATTCAGCAAGAAAATGTCTGTACATGACACAGGACAAGTGACTCGGCGTTATCATGCTGTTATGCAAAAGACATGGCATATGAGGCAGTTCACTGCCAGGGCATGTCTGGTAATTCCTTTACTCTGTCCAGAACCAGCGAGGCATTGGCAGGAGAGGAATAATGTCCAGGATTGAGCATTTTGGTTAAAGAGAGATACAAAATAATCAAAGACTGTCTAAAGAACCGCATCAAGAGAAATCAGAATCTAGATATGATGACTTAGGGGAATGATTTGGAGTGTTTAGTTAAGGGAGAATGAATCAAGATATGATAAAACCCTTCAGATATATAAAGTGCTGCTGCAGAGAAGGAAATATCTGTTGTCCATCACAGTGGTCGATAAAACAAGAAGCCGGTCTTAAATAGGATTAAATCAGATTGAATTTCTCGTGATAGGAATAATTCAGTACTGTAACATATTGCCAGAGGAAATAGTGAAGTGTACTTAGTGTACTTCACAAGAAGCAAGTTAGAAATAGATTAGCCAGACTTCTGTCAAGGATGACAGCATCATGGCCATTCCCGCTGGGGCAAGTGATGGCCAAGCTGATCTCTCCAAGTCCTTCCAGCTTTATTCTAAAATGCAGGTTTTCAAAGATGCTTTGCATTTGAACTAAAAAAAAAAAAAAAAAAAAAAAAAAATAAAATCCCTCATTGTGCTTCCATAGCCTGGTTTGATGTAAACATTTTCTCAGTAAGCTTTTAGATAGAAGACTTTTTGTTGTTGTAGTTGGAATTGGTATTCTCCCTACAAAAGAAAACAACCCCCTTTTTAGCCTTGAAAAGTTCATGGATAAGTGAAAGCTGTTGACTGTTTCCAGAATTAGAGGCAATACATCAAAGAAATACACTTTCGAGTGAGGATAGTCCTTGTTAGGTGGAGAAATCAAGCCAACAAGCAGGGATTAAAAGGGAATTTAGAGAAATCTGTGTTTTGTGTGGCATCAGAGACGTTCTTGCCAAAGTCCCATCTGTTCTGCTTTTAGTCAGCTCTGTTTTCTTTTCACCTCTCTGTTGTGCTAGCACTCCAAATGGAGACATAACCGACTAGCTCAGGTCCTGAAGTTGTGCTAGTTGTCTCTCCAAATGCAGGTACTGCAAAGAGTAACTCGCTTGTCATGGAGAGGTTTCATTGGAAGTGTAGTCACCTGTTTGAGAAGTGGTCTGATCCAGGAAAGCTTAAGATGCTCTCTTTAAGCAAAGGGGGAGCAAGTAAAGGGTTGATTATGCTGTTCTGAACATAGATGACAATGCTACTCCCAAAGATTTCTGCGACCGACTAGGAAACCCTGTATTCAGGACTCTTTGCAAAGTCTGTCTCTGTTAGAGTATGTGTTAATCACACCTGTGATGCTCCTCTTTAAGAGTTAAATGGTGAAACAGGAAAGCAGCACCCTAGTTGAAGTTACGGGAAAGATGAGCCTGACAACTGAGGACTGAAAACTCTGTTGTGAGCATGTAGATTATAGCATGTGGCATAGCTCTGCCATAAGGAAATCCTGGGGATATAGCTGGCTGACTGAAGTGCAGGCACCTGCAGCAGGCTTAAAATACTGGAAGTTCTACATTGCATCTTATTGTAGCACCTTTGTGGGTGTCCCATAGGCCTGAGGAGTATTTCTTTGTGTTGATTGTGAGTGGCTTATTGGAGATGCAAGAGAGTATCTCCTCTTGAGAGAGGCACTCCAAGGAGAAGAGATTAATTCTATTTTATCTTGAACTAGTTTGCTGCGGTAATATTTTGCTCAAAATAGATGGCTACCATTTATGTCCGTTCCTTGTAGAAGTTCTAATGCAGTTTATCTCTTCCCCTATCCTGAAGAAAGAGACCTTGGTGAAAGTGGTAACAGTAATTGACAAAGACAGCCCCGTAGGATGGACAGCACAGGGGCTTTTGTGTATGGATTACAGAAGATTTGGTTTAGGTGGAATATTTTTCCCCTTGTCAAGCCACTTAGAATGGTATATATCTTAATTTATTTCTGAGAGAGTGGGGTAATGGATTTAATTATTCTCCCACTCAAAGCATCATATATCAGGACTGATTTGACTGGTTTTATGCTAATGACACAATAGATGTGAAAGGAAAACAGACTTAATCTTCTGATATATTTCATTGTGGCTTAATAAATTTACCACACTTGTCAAAATATCTCTTGGGTGATTTAAAAAATTGAATGTATCTATTCAGTGCTACTAAGTTTTTCTTTGGAAGCCAAGCATCTTTTTGATAATGATTTTTTCAGAAACCTTAACCTGGCAGTGCATTCTTGGCCTGGCCCTATTTGGATCCTGCGCATGGTAATGAGCTGAATATGCTGCAGTGCTGTGGCAAAGTGAGTGTCACAGCAGTGTAGAGTTGGCATAGGCTATTTGCTTAAGGACAAATTCAGAAAGGGTTAAAAAGCTCTCACTGTCAGATCTATTTCTAAAGGAAATCATTCAGCTGCTAGGCAGGTATCTGTAATTGCCCATAAAGCAGTGGGGGGAGATCTGTAATTGCTATGTGTTCCATATACTTTTTTTTTTTCTAGAGCACAGATCCATACAATTGCAAAAATTCATCTTGAAGTTTGGGTTAATTGGCCTGAATATTTGTCTTCATCTTTCTACATCAGTTTTGCCCAGGCTGTTAGAGTGCTAAGTTATTGGCAAAGACAGTGAAATTGTATTGTGAAAGATTTATTAGTATTCTGTAATTCAGATAATTAAATTATACAAATTCACAGTGGGGCTAAATAGCATAATATGGTGTGCAAGAGAATTGACGTGCTGGTAGAGCCTGTGTGCAGTATAGTTGGTGCTTGGAGAGGCAACTCAAGCTAAGGTGTGTGAAGTTTGCATGTTTATTTCCGTATCAGCAGCTTTATGAATGGAACTGGTCATAATCTGATAGCAGTCCTGGTGGATACCACATGGGGAGCTTAAAGGCTGCTTTGGGGGAAGAGGCTTGCTCTGCTGGGCTGAGATCAATAGGACAAGAAGCAACAGGCTTCATTTGTTTTAGTATTAATGACGGAAAAACATTGGAGCAGTTTGTACGGGGCAGGTGTGGATTCTCTCCTGGGGACATCCTCAGACTGATCTAGGAAAATTTGATTGTGTCCTGAGGCTGAGGGTGCACTAGGTGACTTCTCCACAACAGAGTGACATGCTACAGTAAAAGGAGACCTTTGCCATCTTGGCCTACAGTAGAAATAAACTGGGCTTTTTGTATTAGAATTACAAATATGTCAGAAGACAACTCAGTCCTGTTTGACACTGTACCCCACTGGAGCAGCAGCTTCCCACTGTGCTCTAGTCGTATGTGCTGCGAAACCTGTATAGCATGGGTGTCTAAAGAGGTTGCCCATAATACTTTGTGTGTTGTACTCAAATGTTCACTGGAAGTACATCTGCTTTTGCCCATAGCTGAATGATAGCAGTCTGCTTTTTGTCGCGAGTACTTTCCTCACAAGACTGTCTGCCCACAAATCTCTAGCATATAAGAAGTCATAATAAGCCATTTTATTTCTAAAGCAGGTGATTTTCTAAGAGGTTTCATTGAGAGCTGATTTTAGTACAAAATTTATGAGGTACATTTCCAGTTTTTCATATATGAAAATAATGGAATTATTTTAAAAGTTGGAATCGTCTTTACTGGGGCATAGACTACAGAAAGCATTGTGAATAAGTACTCTGCTCAGTCTGTAACTTTCCTAGGGAAGCCAATCACATTTGACAAGGGAAATAGGATTCCAGAGGAAGTTAAATGAAATTATGAGATGATGCAAGTGGAAATACATTTTCTTTGGGGGAGGGGAGAGAACAAACCTCTCCATAATTGTGTTGCAGATAAAATTGAATTTAAAGGGTCCGGCAAGCTTGTTTGAAGTTCAAAGAAGCTTGTGCTTAAATTTGGCCTGCCTGGAGTTATTGCATCTTAACACATATAGCTTGATCAAAAGAAAAGTAAAAATGGAGTGGTTCCAGAAATCCAGACTGATTAAATCAATCTTCCTTGCCCAGTGATGGATTTCAGAAAAATACCTTCTCTAAAGTATTGGTCTTCTCTAAAGTATTATCCTCCTGGATAAAAGGATTTCTCTTCCAGTCTTTCTATACTAATCATACAGTTGAAAAAAATGAACTTATCTAGCAAAAATATTATGTTCTTTGTGATCTGTTCAAGGAAGCAGTTCATCAAGGCTGCTGTCCTGCAATACAAGCTGCAGAAATTCCAAGTCAGTAAAAATATTACTTACCCCTTTAATAGCTTGGATTTACCTTTATGACAAACCTGGGGACTGAAACAGTAAAATGCAGTGTGATCTGTAAATGGCTACTCAGTTTGTGTTCTGGTTTATGCTTTTCTTTTTGTGAAATGGGAGGGCTATTACTTGAAGAACCTCTGGATGATCCTGCGAGCAGTGCTCTTCAGCAGGAAGAGATCGGGAGTGATACAGAGTGTTTGTGGGTTAAGATGGAAGTATCCAAGAACAGAGACGATACGGGTTCTTTGGGAGGTATGCATTTCAATTGGCAAGAATAGGTGCCCATTTCATCAGCCAGGCTGAAAAATCTGGCTAGAGACAAGTGCCCTGCTACCATTGCTAGCAACTCAGGTTTCTGCAAGCTGTAATTTAAGCAAGCAGGACTTGAAAGTATAATATAGAAATATAGGCCCCAGGGTGGGACAGGCTTGGATGAAGATTGATGGGGACAGAGGAAATCCATAGCACTGTGACATTTCACATGGCACTATTGCAGAACAGTATTTGCTAATTCTCCAGTCCTTTAAAGCCCAATAATAGCCAATTTAGGGGAAATAGGTACCAAAAAAAAAATTCCATTTATGTATTTCCATATATAGTGGAAATATAAACGAGAAAATGATAAACTGTCCTAGTTAATGAATGTTGATCTGCTAGACACACAGCCATTTTGGAGCCTAACTGACTTCAAGTGGTCTCTGCAGAGCTGCTAATCTACCAGTGTGAAGCTAATTGCAGTATTAGAATCTGCTGTATTTTATACATATTGTAGTTTGACTTTCTACAGTGATGATACTCATATCAGTTCAGTGCCTCGCAAATACTCTGACATTATTTAAAATAAGCCAAAGAAAATATATTTAGATGAGATAGTTTTAGTATAATGAACAATTTCTCCTCCTTGCCCAGGAAGTTTTTGTGCAGTTTGTTGTTTTGTTTTGTTTTTTTCAAAGGCCTGTAAGAGCCAGTGAAGAAGCTGACTTTTATGGAATGCAGGAAGCATTGTAGCTCATTTTAAGTGCATGTCTAATATTCTTGCATGCCTAGTAACTTAAAATCTGGCCTTCATTTGAGGTAGCACAACTCTTAATTCTGTTAGGCTATTAAAAATAATATAAATCTGCTCAATCTCTGACAGCAGGAGTATTTTTTAATTGTGTGGTGATTTGGGATTATGAGAGTTCTGGGGAAAGGTGACCTTGATGCAGGTTTAAGTGCGGCACTTCTTGACACAATGCAATAGAGAACGGTACTGAAGTTAATTTTAGATGCACTAAGGGTGAATTAGTTGAAACAAATTAAACAAGTGCTGTTCTTATTTCATAAACTGCATTTCATCTCACGCATGGCTGTGTTTACGATAGAGTTACAGCAGTACAGTAAATTAAATGTGAATAGAAGGCTCTCTCATATCTTCCTAAGCAGGTGTTTTATATTTAAACTAAAAGAGAAGCGGGATATACCTTAAGTCACTCAGGACAAGAAGGCTGAAGTCTCACATATTTACTAAAAAAGATAAATTGGCGATTTTCAGTAGTTAATACGAGTTCTCTTATCCAGAAGGAAATTAGGCTGGTCGTTAAGTCATGGAGGGAAACTACGTGAAACAGAATTTTGCAATGTAATTTTGCAAGGAAATAAACACAGGTGATAGTATCATCAACTTCAAGGCTGCTGATACTTATTTAGTAGGGGTCTTGACATTTTTTGCCTGTTGTAGGTGTTCAGTTTTTCACTGATGTTAATTAATTAGAAATGTTAATAATTAGAAAACCTGTGTGACATATGACGAAGTTATAAATGTAATAAAAAATATTGTGACCTGTTAGTGCATTTTTTTACCATATTTTCTGAAATTTCATCACAATCTTTTCTCAATAATTCTAGCTAGCTATGGGTAGAGTTGGAAAACCTAAATAAAGGGAAAAAGGTTTTGAGTTGCATTAGTATCCTTGATATTCCCCTCTATTTTTAGTATTCTGGCTAAAAGAATTTGGTACCTTTGACCCACATTTGTAGTTTAGTTTTAGGATATTATTGTTGCCTTCTGCAGTGAATAAACTGTTTGGAAGGAATAATCAGGCAGCTCTTCTCCTTGGTAATCCTGGTGCAGAAAGGTACTCTTATAATAGTGTGAAACCCCTACATACCTCTCTCCTTCCAGTGAAGGGAAGCATGGGGAATAAGCTGGAGGAACTGGAGATCCGTGTTTGGTCGCAGGGCCATGATCTCATTGCAGTTACTGAGACATGGTGGGATAGCTCCCATGACTGGAATGTTGTCATGGATGGTTATGTACTTTTTAGGAAGGATAGACCAGCAGAGCGAGGTGATGGAGTTGCTCTTTATGTGTGGGAGTAACTGGAATGCATCAATGCCATTGAGCTCTGCCTGGGGGGGAGGGAATGAAAAATGTGTTGAAAGCTTATGGGTGAGAATTAAAGAGCATGCAAATATAGGTGTAACTGGTGTGGGTGTCTACTACAGACCACCAAACCAGAAAGAGGATGTTGATGAGATCTATTGCAGGCACCTGGAAGTAGCCTCAAGATCGCATTCCCTGGTGATCATGGGTGACTTCAATCACCCTGGTATTTGTTGGAGAGGCCACACAGTGAGGCATACTCAGTCCAGAAGGCTCTTGCAATGTATCGATGATAACTTCCTGATGCAGGTGTTGGAAGTGCCAACAAGAAAGGGTGCTGCTGGACCTCGTATTAACAAACACAGAAGGTCTGGTCGGGGATGTGAAGGTTGGGGGCAGCCTTGGTGGTAGTGATAACAACACGGTAGAGTTTAGTATCATACAAAGAAAAATCATGGAGTCTCCTTCCCCAGAGACTTTCAAGACATGTCTGCATCTGTTCCTGTGTGGTCTGCCCTGGGTGTTCCTGCTCTGGGAGGGGGCTTGGACTCAATGATGTCTGGAGGTCCCTTCCAACCCCTACCATTCTATGAGTCTACCCATTCACGTGAGGGTTGAATTCATCATCAGTACTTTATCTGACGATCACATTCCATTCTGCAGTGACAGTTTTCATTAAGACTGCATTTATTCAGAGAAAGGCTAACCTAATAAGAGCAGCCTCAAGTTAAAGGATTTATTGTTGTCCTTTTTTGATGTTTTACTTTTCTGAAGTTGGTATCACTTAAGCATAACGAAAAGTTTTGGGCTTGTTATTTGGTTTTTTGTTGTTGTTTGTTTTTACCTGTGCAGCATTTTTTCCATCTGTTTAATATGCATTATGTGGAGGATGTGCAATACACACTTGAAAACTTAACATTTTTTATTCATATACTGAGGTAGGATTGAAATGACTTAAAAAAAAAAAGGCGTCTATAAAGAAACATTGGTCAAAGCTATAGACACAGATTTCATTTGAAAGTTATAGGAACCTCTATAATTTTACTTGCCACATGGTATTACTACAATTTTATTTGAGTTTGTTTCAGTGTTCAAATGAAGGGGTGGGGAGTGGATTTTTCAGGCTATTAGCTTAAACACACTGTAAAAAAAACCAACCTGCCTTTATTCTAAAGGTTAGTATTTAGCTTAGCTTTTGTGCTGTCCTATCCAACAGTATGTAGTCAATAAACATGTGTGACTACTTTTTATACCTGTAGATTATAAGCTAAAATCTTATCAGTGGACTAGAACCTACGTACCAGAAGTTGTGTTGTTTGGAGTTCAGTGTTAAAAGTGGGGCCATCTGAATACAGGAGTTACAAGCCTAGCAAATCCTGATTTTACTGCAATTTTTAATTCAGCAAAATTGAGATAATTGAATTCAGTCACAGAGTTTGGAAGTATTTCGCTGTGTCTTTTCCAGAGGCTTTGAATTCTGCACTGTCTGTGTGATTACTTGTCCTGCTCCTGGGAGAGAGCCAGTGTTGTGTGGCATCTGTGCTGCGTGATGGTGTGCTGGTTGCTCAGAAAAAGGCTTTGCCTCATCTTCTGATCTGATTTAAATAATCTTAACCTCTCTTCGCCCATTTTAGTCTCTTAAGTGTTACAGACCAAATCCAGTGCTCTCTTAGCTGTATTTACAGATAGACACATGTGAAGCAGAAGTGGTTTTAAGTGGTGAACAGGTAGAGACAAACATACCCGCCGTGATAATATACGTATATACATAGTATCATTGTTCCCTATGTTGTAAGAACAGTCTATAATTCTGAGGTCCTCTCTTTTTTTTTTATGCCTATTTTTTTTCCTCTCATCTAATAAAGCCATAATTCTTGTCACATATTCTTCATAAATCTAGAGCTGTAAAGTCATTGCTGTAAATTTATGTTACGAGTATGTGCACATGTAAGTACAGAGCACTATGGTTTGGGCATCTCCCTGTTTTAAAGGAGGTAAGAGTCAAGCCTGTAAAGTCTAACACAAAAATAAAGCCATGACAAAGTCTGGAACAACTAATTTCAAATAATTACCAGATGAGCTTTTAGGAGGGAAACACAATATGCCTTTTGAGGAGAAAGTGAGTTTGAAAGGCACCAGTGATATCACTGATCATCTATTCCTGGATAATACATCACACCAAATCCTATTTATCTAGTCTATTGCTATTGGCAATTAATCTCAAGCAAGGACGCATCGCATCCTGCGCAAGGTGAAATGATGAAACAGAAAGGTGTCCGTACCTGCTGTCAGGTAGTATCTCTAATAGCTTTAACTATCAAGTACCAACCAGATTTCTCCTCTGCCCACTTTCTGTGCTTCCATAATCCTGTTTGGCACTTAAAGAACATCTTTGTGCCGTAGTGTCTTTCTTAATTTAACAACTATAGAAAATTTGACTTCATACTACTATCACTGGAAGAGCTGGGGGAAAAAAAAATGGTGCCTTGTAGAGATAAGGACAAGGTAAATCCTGCCTCGAAGAGCTTTGTATTAAATAACGTTGTAGTAGGGAAATATGGTTGCAACTTGATAGTTAACTCCTTACTTTCCCTGCTCCCCAGAAGACAGGTACTTGGAAATTGTAGTTTTAGGACATTTGATTGAAGATTTATGTAAGAAATAGACTTGAATTGCAAAATTTGCATCCAGATCTTAGTATCTTATTTCCCAGAGTTTTGGGAGACATTATTTGTATTGTAAGCACTGTTTCTAAAATGTTTGGATCTACAAATCAGCTCAGAATTCAAACGCCAGCAAAATAAATGTGGTTTTGGGTTGTGACTATTTGTAATTATGATGGATGTAGAATTTGTTTGTTAGGGAGATCTCTCCCAGCAGTTGCATACAAAATAATTCGCTTGTTACCTTTCCCTTCTTCTCATACCTCATCTCCTTTGAAAATCGCTATTTATCATTTTATGGCACCGGTGAGTAAGTGCTGCTGAGTCAATGCTTGATTAGTTTCCAGCTGGTCCTGTGTGAGTAATTTATTTAGATGCCAAACAATCAAATTAAATTTTCAGAGTATTATAGCTTTACTAGAACTGCAGCGTGGTGTTGTCATCGTGGTGCCATCCCCAAAGACTCTTCTGGCCAGTGACCATTCTGAAGCCATCTCCTCAAATGTCAGTGACATCTTTCTGCCATATTACAGCACTCCCTCTGGATTTTCATTACCTTTTGCATCAGTGTGTCGTTTTGACAGTACCACCGATGGCTTCCATTAATACCAGTCTGAAACTTTTGACAGGAAGCATTGCAGAGGCATTTATGTCAAGAACATAGGATAAGTTTTCTTTTACTCCAGAGGCACTATTTTGCAAGGAAAATTACCAGTAAAATCTTTCTTTTAATAAGATCTTTAAAAATACCAGTAGATTTTCTATGCATCTGGTATCTATCCATGCATATTGACGCTTATTTGATTTTGTTATCAAAAAAAAAGTCTGAAATTGATGTGACACGAAAGACAAAGCATTCCTTAATTTGCCAAATGAAAATGTTGGAATTTGTCATCAGGTGATATATATGTACCCGGGTTAATGCGCAGTCCGTTCATGTAGTTAGGAATTTACTCAGTTCGGAAAAGTCAGCGGTTTCTCTACTTTCAGGCTTCTATATAAGTTCTCTGGAGAAGTGTATAAAAAGATATTTTATACTAACATAATTTCTGGAACAACATGCTCAAGAAAGCAGCTGGGGCATGTTTCACCTTTATTAAGGAGTTTGGTAAATGAATAAAATCGTGCTATAAAAATCTATTCTGACTTTTGTGTTGTAATTGAGGATTCACTGTAGAAACCACAACTGTGACCTTAAGCATTCTGTGTCTGAAAGGGAATGTAAAGCAAGTATGTGTCAAAGGGTGGCATCTCATTGGAGGTCTATAGCAAGATTGCTATGTTCTCCATCTAGCTCTGCTCCTTTTATTAATAATCTGCTTTTATGTTAGAAGGGGACATTTTAGGGACAAGAAAAAGGTCTGCATCTACCTGTTGGTGGTAGTTTGATTAAATCTTGTGATGGCCAAAGAAGAGATGGAGAGGTGCCTTTAAAATATTTCAGTTAGCATTTATTCTATTTCTCACAACTGAATTTGGTACAGCATCTGTCAGAGGTTTGAGGTTTCCCATATATACAGACTCTATAATCAGAGATGCCATTTTCTATGGATATGAGTTAGTCAAGCAAACCTAGGAGAGTAGGTAGCCTAAATTCTGATGTGCTTAATCCAATTGCAAGATACTATCAAACGTGACCTGTGGAAAAAAATACTTTATCTAAGGACAGAGGCTCGTGGAATGTTGTGTTGGCTGAATACAGCTTTAGATTCCCATACCAAGGGCTCTGGAACTACTTCCTACAAACTCAGGAACCTACACTGATGTTGGAATGAATTAGGTATTTCTGAGATGCCCTCCTCATTCATTGCCTGACACAGCTTCATCCCTGTATGCTCAAATGTGTAAAAGCTGCTAATGGAAGACAGTCTGCATTCCTCTCGAACTCCCAGACCTCCATGCGACCCCACCAAAGCTGACGATTCTGTACAACACGGTGATTTGGGATAAATAGAATGTAAATCTGGAAGTTCCTTTTTTTGCTGCTTAAGCTTATTATTGAAACCCAAATTTCTTACCTTCCTCTAATTCTTTTACTGATTTTATTGTAGGACCTAATCTTCCTGATGTTAGAAATTCTTTAATTTCTAGTTGCAGTGTTATAGGATCAGCATAAACAAATATCACTGCCCTTCAGTTTAAATTAACCTTCTTTGGGGTTTATCTACCAATATTTACCTAATTTTCTTCTTTGTCCTTAATTTTTCTATCCTACAAATCCAAACTGTTAATTTCCTTTCATCCATCCTAGTGTCTGTCACACAGGTGGTTCTCTCCATCAAAGATACACTTTGAATCTCTTCCTCAAATATAGCTGAACAGAATTATGTATTATCCAAGAGAAACTCTTACTTGTACCTGTTACAGTATCACTAACACCTCCCTGTCCTTACTGAAAATTACCCGGTTGACATGTTTAGGATCAGATTTGCCTGTTTTAGAGCCATGTTGCATTCTTTCTTCAGAGAACTTTCAGTTCCATAGACGCAGGTAGCATTTTAGAACCAATTGTAGATGCCTATGTTACGCGTTTGGGGGGAGCAGTGCAGTGCCTTGAAAAGCTGATCAACATACATTGAATGTACTTTTCACACAAAATTAATGTATGTTTTCTTTGAGACAGGAGCTTTAGACTAGCTGGTAAAGTTTGGCTATGAATACTCCTTTTGTAATTGGTACTTCAACCTTAACTGACATCTCATGTAGGAAATTGGACTGAAAAGAAACAGTTTATTCTGGAGTGACAGAATTCAGGAATCAGAATCTGCTTCTTTTCTTGACAAATGCAACAAATTCATTGCTAATGACTGATTTGCTTATTTCTTTTGTCTTGGATATTGTATTGTTTAGGCAAGTCTATGTGCAATAGCTAAATTCAGTGTGAAAAAGTTGACTCTTATTCTCTGACTTTATATTCTATTTAAGTAATCAGAAGTAGTTGGATTACCATGCAGTTAAGGGAAGTACAAGATCACGGTCACATTTTAATGTGCATAGAGGCATCCTGACAAAGGGAAGTGTCAGGGGATAATCTGGGGGAAGAAAGCTGGCACAAGGCTGTTGGAATTTATGAAACTGTGGATGTTAGAAAGCTTCTAAAAGCCAAATGGATAACAAGAGCCTGTTTCAAACCCCATGGATAGGAATCTTGTTGTTAGAGGTTACGTCTAGGAACTCTAATGTCAGGCACCTGTTTTGAAAATGTTTTGTTTTCATTATTTCTTTTTGTCTTTTTTTTAACCCCAAAGACACATGGCTGCATTAGTTCAAAAGATTTCCCCATCCACGGCAAATGTCACAGCTGTTAGGGGCTCCCACAGCTTCCAGAGCAGCTTTGCAGTTTTAAGAGCTACTCTTGCTTGTAAATAGCACCTAAAACTGTACTTTCAGCTGAAAGCTTTCATGCAGTCTCCCTTCTCACTCTTTTCAAGATCACACTGGTGAGCACCACTGTGCCGATTTCATCAGTCTAGCAACATAATGGGCATGAGTTTCTCTCACTCATCTGGAGGTGGTCTCTGCAGAGCAAGAGAGAGAAACAGTAAGGAATCATTTTCAGCAGGTGTCTCCTGAGTTGCAGAAAATAGTGGACATTTGATGAACATGAATACACAGAATCCTAACCCAAACAGTTCTGGGTTTGAAGAGTCCTCGCTGAGGAAGTAATCCTTTCTGAACACAGAAACCTTTCAAGAACTTCTGTATTTAGATGCATGCATGTAGAATACAGGAGGCTGGTTTTATTTAAGAAATATGACTAAAATATGGAATTAGTATGCTGGTTTGTGGCTTTTCCTATTAATTTCAGAAGTTGGTATTGTAAACCAAAAATTGGGTGGTAGTTTTGCAATGAGTCAGTATCCTTAACTTTCAGATTTGGTCCAGATGAGCATTGACACACTTAGATATTAGTATCTAAACTTAGGATCTTCCCTTGCTTGTCCCATCTTCATGATATATCTGATGTCATGGTTTAAACATCAGGCCGCTGGGCTCTTTTATCCAACTGTGAACATAACATCAACAAATGATGCACATTTTTATCCCTGAAGCTGTCTCAGTGTGGTGGCTCATTGCAGCCCTCAGTCAGATTACACTAAGTGGTCATGAACTCTACCTTCTTCTTTATGTCTTCTGCTTCTCCTATTCCTTACACAGTTGGTAAGAAACTTCCGTATTAGAAGTTTGAGCTTATTGTATAACATATATATGTTATGTGTGTCACGTAAAAATGAGCGGAAGGAGCTGTAAATCTGATCATTTAATAGAGACAATGCACTTCATATGTGAATAAGACATTAAGGACCCGACAGAACAGGAGAAATGTTATAGTTTATCCCATTAGAAGTTCACTTTAAGTGAACTTTAGTGGGAACACAAGCAAGCTGTATACCATTTGACATATCCAAATTACCCTTCCTGTATAAAAATACTTAACCCTTGGAACATTAGAGAGAAATGTGCCATAGGGCTGAGCTTTTAACACATAGTAATGTCCTGAGTGCCTCCTGTAGTTTCTGGCTTAGCATTCCCTTGTTCCCCTGGCTTCTGTGTCTGCTACAAAAAGCATGACTTCTAGAAGACAGCATACTAGGAGTGCAAGGAGGGGATTGGTAAAGTTAATTTTCAGATACTCCAAATGAACTTCTTGGCTTTCAGCTATTTCCATTAGGCAGAAACTTGATGAGTTCCAATTTCTGCCTCTGCAAAAAAGCTGATACATTATTAAATCCATAGGGCCAAATTTTCAGCCAGTGTAAAAATTCCACTGATGACATTTGCAGCGTCCAAAGATTTGGCCCATTATTAGCCAGTTCCTTAGGATTTAATTTCTGTTATTGGTACTATAATTTATGTGGGAGGCTGTGACACCCCATTGCAACTTCTTTTTGTAAAAATGCTGTAAGATACCTACTCCATCTCAGAATTCTTTTCAAGTCAGTGAAAATTAGTGCTTGCTACTGTGAGAGATGCCTGTATTGGGTAAGATGACAGAGAAGTGACTAGTAAAATCCGTTCAGTAATCTGAAATAGCTAGTACTCACCAATGCCATTTAATGCTGTTACCAGACCATGAATAAGAAAGACTAGTGGTAGCATAAAGTACCGATGGATTACTGCTCTAATTAAGACAACTTCCTAAAGATCTGAAATAGAACAGCGCTAAAAATTCTGGCACAGTTGATAAAATTGATGACTTGAAAATATTACAAATTCTGCATACACGCTAGAAAGTAATCTGTTTTATCTAGTATTTTCTTTAGGCTGCAAAGACTTTCATCCTTCTGAACTTCCAGCATTTCTGCCTCACATTTTCAGCTGCATTGCATTGATGTCAGTCTCTAGCACTGGCAGTGCATTCAGTGGAGTGGCAATCATTGTGCTTGTTTTGTAGCAGTGAGAAAAGAATATGACTAAATTGTCATGGTTTAGGGTCAGGGCAGCCCCTTAGACCTAACAGACGCTGTCTGTTTACCCCCCTTCCTCCCCAAAGGGGAAGAGAAAAGGAATAAGGGAGAGAGACTTGTGATTAGAAAAGGAAACTAGAACAGCTTGAATGAGAATAATAATAATAAAAATAAAATAGAATATGTATAAATCTTTGCAAAACCAGTATGGAACCCAACCCCCCTGTTGGTAATTACATCACTGTCACCACTGATGTTGTGGAGCAGGCACTGGGGGTCCCAGCCTGGGCCCCGCAGCAGGCGGGAGCTGTTCAGGAGTTGGATTCTGCTACCGGATTCAGGAACAGGGGATCGGAGGCAGAATGGACAGGGTCCTCCTTGGATACTCTGAGGAAGCAGTCCAAGAGGGAAGAAGAGCCTGGGAGTCGGAAGCCCCTGAGTAGGAAGTCCCAGAGTAGGAAGCCCTCTAAGTAGGAAGTCCCCTAAGTAGGAAGTTCCTATAGACCCCTCGGATCCCTCAGCTTTATACCCACTATGACGTCTGTGGACTGGAATCCCTCGCTGGTCAGTTTGGGGTCCCCTGCCCTGTCCGCTCCTCCCTGCAGGTGCCGCCTTTCACTTTCCTGCACCCCCAAATGTAGTACACAAGATCCCGCAGTGGCCTTGGTCTGCATCAACCCTTGGCAGTGACTCTGCCCATGGGGTGTTCTCACTGCTGGCAGCAGACACTGTCTGTGAAAACAGGCTGCTAACTTCAGAAAGTTCTGTTAGTTAGAAGTGCTGAACTGAAAAGTAAAATCACTGAACAGAATTAGTTCTGTTTTCACTCAAACCAAGACATAAATGCCACTGACTGTTTTGGGAAGGAACAAAAGGTATTATGGAAGCTATATTTATTTTATGATCACTTAATTTTAGAGTTTGCTAGCACTGGTCATAAATTGTTTACTAGGAAGCTGGTTGGTACAGGCAACAGCACCTTTTTTGATGAATTTGTAAGTTTAACACCATTTAAAGCTGTGATTATCAGCAAGGCAGTGGTTGCTTTCACTGCAAACAAAGGCACAGGTTGTGAGGTCAGACCAGTGGATCCTTCCCACCAGTGTGTCTGCTAGTGTAAAGGAAGCTTCAGCTCATGAGAAATCTTCATGTTCAGGGGCTGTTGTGAGGGAGAAAAAGCAGTATTGCCAAGTCCTACTCTCTTGCTTAAATGGACAGGGAGCTTTTCAGAGTTAATGCTCCTCTACAGGGGACTTGCCCAATCTCCTGCTGGCCCTGTTACTTACTGAACACAAAGGCGGCATAACAACAGTCTGGCAATGCTACAAGTTCTGAAATTGGATTTCCTCCAATTTTTTTTTCCATCTTAACTTTTCTCAGTCAACAGCAGTCTTAAGTAACATCATGAATAGTAATATTTTTTTACTTTCTTATTCACAAAGAGTGAAACATTTAAGGTTCACGGGAGAAGCAGTCTTGGAAAAGGCAGTCCACAGCATCCGAGGTTAGGACCCATGAGGATTCACAGAGCTCTATGGAAATGTATGAACAAGCCCTTCCTGGCCTTGTTCATTAGTATCAGTGCTGCAGTTTCATAAAGATAATGTTTTATAATGCACACTCTGCACCAGAGAAGCTGTGCTTCTACTAGCAATGTACTTCCAGTACTGAGTCTTTTGAAGTCTCACTTTAAAGGTGGAATTATTGCAAATGAGCTGGTTTTGTGTTTAATTGTTGACACAATACAGTATGCTATGCCTATATAATCCTGAAACTTTAGCTATAAAATTCAAGGCTAATCAAAGAAAAAGGAAGTTCAGATGACTGTTTATATTAGTTACGTTATCCTGAACAGTTAAGCAATTTGTTTACGCACAGTGACATATTTCCTTTGAAAAGGAAAAGGTCAGTAAACTGTGATGGGATTTGAGCTGTGTGAGTCCAGTGCAGAGGGCATGAGTTGCAGGAAAACTGGCTCCTATCACCTGCCTCTGCCAGTGGCTTCATCATCTTTGGAACATCCCTCTCTGAAACTCAGCTCTCAGTTCTAGGATTTTAATGTTGACCTTCGGACAGTTCTTTTCGATGTACTGAAGAACTGGGTGTTATTATTAGGCATTACCTATTCGTGCCTATCCACACCTTTACAAAACTGGTTTAGAGAGAAGTAGTAACTGCAGATTTTGGGCTGATGTATTCTAGCCCAAGAAATCGTGCACTGAAGTATCAGGCCCAAGCATCGATGCCTGTGTATGCAGCACAACAGGAAGGGCCACGAATGCAACAGGTACATTCTGGTGAAAGTGGCACTACAGAAATGCAGGACACACTGTGGTGGTGGTCCTGCTCTAATAACAGAGGCAGTCGGCATCAGGACTACTAGACATTAGAAAGCAGTACTGTAAGTGGAACTACGGGAAGGATCTCTACTGTGTGTGAACCACACGTATCAATGGCCAAGGCTAATCCCTTGAGTATTGGAGCTGGGCACTATTATGAGTTCATTTTGCAACACAGAGAAAACACTGACATGTCAGGTTATTCAGAACTGCAGCATCAGAGTTCTGTTAGTCTTCATATGCATAAAGAAGTCTCTCTTACAGCAAAACAGACGATGACAGTATGGGAAGAAGGGCCCAACAACTTAAGACTCCCTGTAAAGGGTTTTGAGGGCTTGCATTGTGAAAAGAAAAGGTGAATGGATATTTTACAGTTCCTTCGGCAATGTTTTGCTATTTATCTCCCTGGTGGAAATTAAATTTATGTTTGTCTGTGATATCTTAAGTGTTTCTTCACCTTTTTTTGCGGTCATTTTCTGCTGAGTTGTCTGTTGGATTAAAATGTATTTGATTTTTATCACCCGTGGAAACAAACATAACTGAAGAGAAAAGCTTGCTAGGAATAAGTTCGCATCTCTTTTTATACAGTGTTAAATAAGATGAATAGAAAGGTTTTCTTAACCTCATGCTCTTTCAGAAGTGTTTTGAGCCTTTAACTTCTACTGGCACGATTCCACGTTTCTTCTACTTTCTTACATTACTTATGGCACATCTAAAATTATCGAGTCAAGCTCAATGTTAAATTGAAGAATTGTATCTACTGAAGACAGAACTCCACATGTCTTTTGTGGACAATAAAAATACTTGCAGAAATTGCTTTCTCTGACCTTCAGCCATTTTTCATTCTTACAGATCATGTGAAAGAACTTAATCCAAATGAGATTTTCCGTTTTTCCCGAGTATTCTTTCCAACATCAGTCATGATGTGTAAGGCTGAAGAACTGTTGTAGACACTTTTCAATGAGCTATGCATGACAGCATTCATTTTCCAGGAAATGCAAAGAGATGTTAAGAATCAAATGATAAAATTCATACTATGGGCTGAGTTACTTAGGATTTCCATTACTGTAGTGCTGATAAAACACCGATTATTTTTTTTTTTTTAGTAACATAATTCAGTTTTCTCATCATTATATGCTGGGAAAATACACACAGCAAAATCCCAACTGGTGGGAGACTCTGTTACATATTTACAAAGGTAGCAGATACTGCTGAACATTTACAACACTCATGCATAACTGCAGTTTGAATCCTACTTAGTTATGAAAAGGAAGTATATTGTGTTGGATTTGGGCATCCCTCTTAGAGTGTCAATAAGCTGGAGAAATAGAAATGATAAGAGGCTTAGAATGTAAGAGGTATGAGGAAAGACTGAAAGAGCTGGGCTTGCTAAGTCTAGAAATGAGAAGATGAAAGGGATGAAACAGGTTTTCAGTATGTAAAATCCTCTTGAACTTGCTTAGTGCCTTCAGAAGAACTTATGTTCTAGCAGTTTAAATTTAACCCATGAAGTCAAAGTATTTTAGTATTCTGTTTCTTAGATAGATACATAAGACCATTTTTTGAGGCTGTGAATGTTAATTATTTTTAACTAAAGGTTGTTGGTCTTTGGGTAGACTGTCTCATATTGGATTCCAAAATCATGGTGTAGAGTTTGGGCAGACAGAATACTCCAATTTAGTTTTCTAAACTTCCTTCAGTACACGTGCTGTCACTGCCACATAGAATGTCCCTCAATATCGTTTTATTTACACAAGATCAAACCCAAACAGCTCATGTCCTTGTACTGTGGCTGTCCCAGAGTTAACCAAGTGAATTTGCGTCTTGCGATGGCCAACAGATGCAGACATCAGAAAATGAAGCAACAAAAAATGGAATTTCAATGGAGATTCATCTTCAAATACCTCAAGTGGTGCTTCAGTTACTTTTTAGAATTTAAATAACCTATCTTCATCCCCTATTAAGCAGTGGAGCTTCAGTAGTATCAAGAAAACTATCTTAATTTAAACTTGCTGAGGATACGGCTGTGAATCGTTTTGCCAAAAAGAGTTCTTTTTCTGAATTCGCTTTTGATTAAAATGTCTTTTGTCAGTGCAGTTCCTTATCTGATGTGTTGGGGTACCTTGAACATAACTTCTGTTTCCTGGTGGTTGGGTTTTTTTTTGGGGTTGTTTTCATTTGTTTGTTCGGGTTTTTTTCTTATGGTGGTGTTTGTTTTTTTCCAAGGGCAGGCACTGGTAATGATGGCGGGGGGAACAATGGAGAGATGTATGTGGCATAATGCAACAGGGCTGAATCTAGGTCTGGCTCCAGCTTCACTGCTGATGTTGGTGTTACACATCAGCACAGCTTTTCTCTGACATGATCTGAATTGGGGGTATTGAAATACAGCCAACATGTCTTCCATCACTGGGAAGTTCACCCTAGCTGCTTTCTGTACCAGTTACAGGCAGTCTTCAGCAACAATTCTCCTCTTACAAACATCTCCGCAACATGTTTCTGACAATATATGCTGAAGTCAATAGAGTCTTACTGATTAAAAAACTATAATACTTTAAAGTGACTCATGCACTGTCATTTAGAGGGTGGCTGCCCACAATTTCTAGGTGCCATCAATCTCCTTAGTAAGATAATTTCCTGCCTTTATATATATGGAGAAGGAAAGGATACACCATGAATTTCTCATTATGGGAATGATACTCAGCCTTCACGTAGTATTTTTTGCCTTCAGGGCAGTTTATAAGTTTGACTTAATGTTCATCATATCCTTCAAAGTTGTTAAGTAATAATATTCCCATTTTATAGAGGAGGAAATTGAAGGAAAGAAGTTAGATAACTTTCCCAACACTTCAGATGGAGTCACGGGAGCAATTTTCAATCCTGTGCCAAGACTATGTATCCCTTCTTTTCCTCCAATGCTGCTCTGTTTATCCCACTGTTCCTTAGTGTAAAGGACTGTACCAGTATTGGATGCTATGCAGTGTCAGATGGTGTGCTGACAATTAGTAAATAACTGCTCTTGGACATCTATTAGAAATTTGTAAGCTGTGAATTCAAAAACTTTTGGAAAATGTTCCCCAATGGCGGTTAGTGTAAGCATGAGAGATTTGAACCAAGGGGTTAGCTCACTGGGAGACGTGAAAAACCCCTTCAGCCGCAAGAATTTGGCAATGTAACTGTGTGGCTGAAATCCTGCTCATTCAGTGCAGTGTTGCTGGGTATTTTCTGATAACTTCAGTGTGCTTAAAAGGAAATCTTGGAGGTAGTACTTGCAGATTTTTTTCTTTAAATGCATATATTTATTTTGGTTTTGTCTGCCATTGCTTTTAACTTTTCTGTAGCCTGAAACAAAAATACTAGTGAAGGGTGCAGATACAGGTTTCTTTGGGAGCAATGGGGGGTCTACCAGGGAGACAAAAGTGGAAAACATTGATATTTGTTTACAAACCCCTGTTGTCTACTAGAAACATGCTTTATTAGTATAAGGCACTTCATAGAAAGTCACAAAATAAGAGGAAGTTTATTTACTCCAGCTGAGAAGTGCCACATCTAATCAAAGCACACTACTTTTCTAATATGTGTTGCTCTAAAATCTGTATTTTGTTCTGTGTGTTCTATGATGATCCTCATTATGGTATAGAAATACACATAAAATATTGAAGGAACAGTTCAGGAATTTACAAAAAAAAAATAATTGTGGTGATAGTCATATTTGTGCATCCATTTCTAGCATATAAAAGTAATAACCTTTCTTAACACTTCATTTTAATGCTAGTGTAGTGAATATACTTTGGCCAATAAGAGCTTTTGAGTTCCTCTGTCTTTGTGAAAGCTTTTTGTAGTGGGTTGGTTGGTTGGTTTGTTTTCTTTTTTAAAAGTAGATCTAGTAACTTCTAATTCATTGTCACAAATTCGTGGCTGATTCATTGTGGTGAAAAGTTGCCTATTTTGGAGTTAAATGTCTTTTTTTTTTTTTTATTCTGGTAAACCAAGAAAATGATAATTTGGGTTTGAAAAGTAGTTTTTTGTCCTGATGTGAAAGCTAATGTTTAATGTTTGGTCAGCGTATATTTTAAAAAGTGTTTTATTCATTAATACCTCTGTCCAATGCAAAAAGCACTCATAATGATAAGAGTATTTTTAAAATTTGAAAATATTCAAGCATCTATTTTAAATTTGCATTCTTTTAGCCTACTTCTAGTCGGTTTCTGAAATTTTCAAGCATTTAAAAAGTAGTGAAAATATTTTCCCAGCTCAGGTTTTTTTAGCAATTGAATTGAATTTAATTTTGAAGCGCTTCACTGGCAAGCGTTGCAAAAATTCCAAGTTTTTAAGCTTCATGTTCATTTGACTCTCCTGTAGAACTGACATTTCTAATGACACAAATCGTGCTGCCTTCTGTTTTTCCAAACTAAGTATCATCAGTGTCTTAAAAAAGACAGAGGTTAAGCTGGGCCAGAACAGGCTAGCTGGTTAAAAACTGACAGGAAAGGAGACAAATGGACACATAATGATATGGAAACATCTCCCACACTCAGACATATCTGCAGCAACATCTTTTATGGCTTAATTCTGCTTCTTCCTCCACTTTATGGAAAGATACTGTAGTTATCTTTGATAGACTATTCTTTAGACAGACTGTCAGTTCTCAGATCCAAATCCAATAGAAAGTGTAAAGCTCAAAAATCCACAAGATTTCTTTACCTTTAGAAGTAAATGAGCACACACTGACTTCTCATTTTACAGTCCCACATCTGCATGTCAGTTCGGCTGAATAAAAACAGCGCAGAATTTTTTGCTTCAGAAAATTATCATCATTAGCAGTGCATTTCACTAACAAATGATTTGCAAGATGAATGTATTTATTGGCATTCCCTGTGCTTTTCAAACGTGGTTGGTACGGTCCAGCAGACCGAGGCATAATACCCCAAAGTGAGCTGCACAGCAGCTCTCTCACCCAGCTGAGAACGTGCCTTTTTCCACTACCTTTCCAGACACTTTCCTGCCTTTTTTTTAGAGTGATGGGCATCCTTTTAAGACAATTAACAACAATTCTTTTTGCAAACTTAGAAACTGCTACTGAAGTATGTGTAGAAAACAGCATTACCAGATGTTCAGTGTTGATGGAAGCTTTTACTGCCTTGGAGGGAAAAGTTACTTCTTTTCAGTTCTGTCGCATCTAAGGAGCTGAATAGTCCACTACATCTTTCCTTCAAGGGGATTATTCATGCAGTCTCTCCCTTTTATATGCCCTTCCCAGTATTCACAGAACTTACCTATTTTTAAGAGCTTTGCCCTTTATTAAATTAGGCCAAAGCAAGCTAGTTGGGTAAAAACTAACAAGAAAGGAGACAAATTGGCATTTGCACATATACAAGCATAGAAAAACATTATGATTTCCTAAGGAAATCAGGCTTAAGAAATGAGCTAAAAGTACCAGAAACCTTCACACCCCAAACACAGCTCTGCCACTCTCAGTGTTCTCCCCTTTTCCCCTGCTCTTTAACAGCATTACAGGAGATGTGGTAAGACAAGCTTGATGTAACTGTTTACTGAAGCTCCTGGGGAAAGCCTAGCAAAATATACTTTCATAAATAAACCAGAGCTAATTAAGAACCACTTGAAAAGCTAGCACAGGGGGAAAGATGGGAGGAAATTACCATGAAATGTGTATGTGGTTAGCAGAAGCATAATTCTAGCTGAAATGAGGCAGATGCCTTACTGGCAGCTGGATTCATCCATTCTTTCTCATGTTTGGTAGTGTCTTACTAAACAAATGCCGCCGTTGAATTTGATTAAACTACTTGGCAATAATAATGGCAGCAGAATGAGACCTTCCTTAAGTTACTTACAGCTAAAGATGTGATAGTGTCTGAAAGCTACTGAGAAGGGTACCGTGAATTGTAAGAAGAACATACTTTAATGTAGGTGTTTATTTTTCAAGTCAAAAACCAATGAGTTATTTAAGAAATACCAAGGGGACAGTGGTTATTTGTAATAGTGTAGGGAAATTCAGTACACTTCTAAACAGGGTTTTATGTGGCTTGGTTAGAAAAGGAAAGTAAACCTGGTCCTTGAGAGTAGCGTGCCTTGAAACTTAGTAAATAGACATACAGTCTGTGCCAATGGACTTTAGACAAAGGTGGTAACAGTGCTGTTCTCATCTGCTGTGGGATTGCCTCTGAGAAGGCAGTTTGGTTGGAATCCATTTCCTAGCCATGGGATGAGAGCAGCGTTAAGTTGTACGAAGGTATTTGAGAATTGGTCTCATTTGTCTGAATGTGGCACGTTAAGTGATGCTATTAAGTCTCTGGATAAATGTGCCTGTCAGAAGAATGAGGTGGGTTTGATATATTTTTAAATAACAATAGGGAAAAAAAGAACACCTTTGGGGGCTTTAGAGAAGCTTTCTATTGGGTTTTCAGTGGTTGAAGGTACCAGATGTCAAACATAGTGGAGAGGTTCTCCAGAGATTGTGTCTTTTAATGTCCTCTAGCCTCATGGTTAGTTTCAGCATATGTTTCATGCACATGGAATAAATCCGACTGATATTGCCAGGTTTTATTAGCACTAAATTCTGGCATGTAAAATCTGTGCAATTGTTTTTAGGTCAGATCTACTTGCAAATTGGATAATATTGTCTCAATGCTGCAAGACCAATTATGTAATGACATCTATCTATCTATCTATCTATCTATCTATCTATCTATCTATCTATCTATCTATCTATCTATCTATCTATCTATCTATCTCACCTCTTGGAAGAAGACCACACATTTGTAAATAAATGTGCTGCAGATACTTCACAGAATGGTAGGGGTTGGAAGGGACCTCTGGAGATCACCGAGTCCAACCCCCCTGCCAGAGCAGGATCACCTAGGGCAGCCCACACAGGAACAGATCCAGGAGGGTCTTGAAAGTCTCTGGGGAGCACCACTAGTTACAGGTTGCCAGCTGGACTCTGGCTGGACTTTGTCTCTTGCAGAAAGTATTTGTACTTGCTGTGCTGTGTAAACAGCTCATTTGTTAGTCCGCTTTGATGTACTGGCACATACTTCATCCAGTCGTGCGAGGCAAATCAGTCATGATGAGGATGGCTTCACCTTCCAATGGCAATAAGATGCTTTTTCTTAGCTTATGTCCTAACAGGCTTAGAAGTAGAAAGGGGGCAGAAAGTTTGTAAATGTATTTCCTAATAGGACTGCACACTGTCTAGCATTTGGGATGCTGATCAGGTCTAGGATTTTGATCCAAGAGCATCTCTGACTTCTGATGCTTTTTTTCTGAAATGTTTTATTCAGGAATAGCATTAGACAAGCCTAGCTGCCCTACTGACTTTTGTTCTTGGTAGGAAGCCTGCACAGACACAGTACTGTTCCGTAGGAGGTGTACTTGCAAGTGACAGTTTCTCCTGCAGCATTTGGCAGAGTCCCAGTAGCAGCTGAGCTGGGATTAGCCAAGCCTACCCTTTTCTTCTGGTTTAGGTAGAGTAGAGAGACCTACAGGCCAGTTTTCAACTGAAATGCATTTTCTCATGTATTACATAAACCAGAGTTTGGTTATATCAAGACCTGGGGCTGTTGGCTTGTGAAATGAGAATTCTAAGTAAGGAACAAAAAAAGGAGCTATTCAAACAAGGCAGTTGTAGCAGTTCTGTCTGCAGTCACATGATCTAAGGAAGGGGAGAACTGGAGTTTTATCTTGATACAGGAAAAGACCCAAACAGCTAGCCCTATTTGCCTAATTGTCTAGGCAAAGCACATACATGCTTACACACATGCATGTCAACAAAACATTTTCCCCTCAGAACATTTCTGAGACATTTGGGCTGTGGAAGAGCAATGTGGACTGCTGCTGGAGTGATCTAGGGACTGTCAAGCTCCCATGCATGATGTGGGCTGTCTTGTCTGTACACTGCTGAGCCATCAGACAAATGCTATCTTTTTGCATTTCATTTAATCAAATGGAGGTGTTAAAATCCCTTGTTTTCAAACCCCATCTGTATTTTCTTTCACAGTTTTGGTATCTTTAATCATGTTGTATATTATGCAGTTTTTCAACTCCAAAGTCCTGGCAAGTTTCATGATTTCACCAAGACCTCTAGATGGCATTTCAAACCAGCTGTTGGGAGAACAGTATACAGCGCAAGTGAGGAGAACCAAACTGATATAATCTGTTGCCTTCACACAATCTGCTCGCTGAATTAATTTCCCTGATTGGCAGCAAGTGGAAAGCAGGCATGAACATCAGAAAGGTTCGGTTAAATAGCAAGACTTAACTCTGTTTTTCAATGTAATGGTCAGGTTTTAAATCTACCCGTTGTCTCTGGAGCCTGTGCTGTACCCTGGGAAGATGGGGGGCAAGTCTGATTCCATTTGCTTTAGGGGCTTTGGGGGCATCATAGAATAAAAGTAGGATTATTGAAAGTCTTAGTCCTTTCATGTAAAGTTTTAGTTGCAGCTCAGACCTCCCATATGTATTAACAGTGAGGCGTCTTTTTTTTTTCTGCTGAGAACTGTTTGTAACATATGGGCTCTCAAATGACTTCACAACTAAGTGCCATACACCTCACTTGTCCTACATATAATCCTTTCGTGTCTGCCAGAAGCTAAATACCTTCCAGCCATATATATTGACACAATCAAAGTTCATAGTCATCTCTGAAATACACTGCATACTTGAACCACTTGCTACTGTGTTCACTCATTGCTGCCAAATTCCCCACTGAGCTGCCTTGAAGTATGCTGCTGAATCTCACCATTTCTATACAGAAGGACGTGCCTTGAAAAAATAAATTTATCCTCTGTTTCAGGGAGATGCATGGAAGGAAGAATCTCCAGTATCCTTTCGTGATGTTTCTTCATCATGCAGTTAGCGCATAGATTTGATTTATCCTGAAAGGTAGAATGAGCTTGGCCTGTCATAATTAGCTTTAGGTAGATTTTAAATGAGCTTGATGACATCGTATCTGGTTGCTTCTGCTTTTCCTGTATTTCTGAAGCCTCTCTATTACTCATTGTGCTGAATGTGTGATTTTATTTTATTGGTACAGTTTCTATATTTAGTGGTTTGGAGTCTCTCTTTTCTGGAATACATGATCCAAAGGAGGCAAGCTTCTAGGTCATCTTCTTGTTCTCTGTCTGGGAACCTAAGCATTCACCTTTTTTGCTACCCTATGGGCAGTCACCCATCTTCCTCTGTACAGTTTATACATCAAGCTGTTTATGTTTTATCGTGTGCAAATCTATGATTTTTTTGAAGCCTGGTTTTCTGTTTACTTTGACAAACTTGTAATCTTGCATTGATTTGACCTAAGACCATTTCATATTTTTGATAGCCTAATATAGGAAGTATTGAAGTTGCATATAAGGTTAGATAAATTGTGGGGTTTATTTGTGGCTTCTAAGAAGCTTATGTGTTCTTTGCCAACATCTGGCAACTTGAAAGCATGGGTGAAACCGAATGAAAGTTGCTCTTAGCTACAAATTGCGTTTGCTTCAGCGCCTAACAGTATTTTTACACAGCTGTGTTGCTACAGATCGGGCTTTCTTCCCTGGGTAGCAGAGAGGCACTAAATACTATTGCTGTGAGGGAAGGATGAAGAGAAAACTGCAAATGGAGTTTGAAGAAGTGCTTTCTGTGACCCACCCTAAATCTTTATTGCAAATTACTGGACTTTTCCCTTTCCTTTTTTTTTCCCTTTCCTTTTTTTTTCCCTTTCCTTTTTTTTTCCCTTTCCTTTTTTTTTCCCTT
>JANIJG010008653.1:29922-57155 GCA_024611175.1 Megaceryle torquata
AAGGAGAAAAGAAAGTAAATTTGAAAACCATTCGAGATACTTTCCCATTCTTCCTTGGAGCTCCTGTCCTCCCACATCTGTTACTTAATTTTTCCCACAAGAAATAGACCGGAGCACAACCAGTAAATTTCAAAGCAAAACATTTATAGCTCTCTCATATCTCCACTAGTCATTTTGAAGTCTGACATAAGAAGAACAGCTGCAAAGGATATGTTTACAAATGTGAATTTTTTTGAACGATTGATGACCACGTGCCAAACCATAAATGCTAAGTAATTAATTATCCAGAATGCCTTGTGAATCATAAAGGCAATTAATCTTTTCATTTAGTTGAGCCCTATTGCAGGACATTATGAAAGCTTTATAAGCCAAGTAAGCAAGAAGGAAAACATGTTCCAAAGCAATCTTAAGTAGATAACTAGAAAAAAAACCAACCCACAGCAATGCATATAACACTGTTTACTCAAACCATGTTTCTCTTTCAGTTATTAATTCATTCCTAAATTATATCTGTTATCTTAGTTAGATGTGCATGTGATTTTCTGCTTCTGACACCCTTCTGCACACATAATTCCTCTTGTAATCAGTGAGATTGCATACATACAGGTGTAGGAAAATTTTTCTTCTTTATTATCTGGAAATACTTGGTAGCAGAAGGCCTGTGTGCGTAGGATCTAAGCCCTGAAATTAAGAGAATTTGGCTTCCAGCACCACCCAAGGCTTCTCATTTTAACACTTGTGCACAGGTCTCTAAGTTATTAGATGCCTTTACATCAAAGCTTCCATCAAAAAATTCCTATGTCCTACATCTCCTGTAAGGATAAAGTCACTAGGGTACAGATCTAAGGGGTGGCAGGGGTAATGTAAGTACAGACTACTTTTCATACACACAACCTGGTCAAAGCCTCTGTCTTGGATATACCGATACATTTCAATAGGGATGAAATTGCCTTTATGGGAATCAGGCTAAGTTCACTGGAAGATTTCACCAATATAATTGGCAGCAGCTTCCTAGTGAGAGGAACTGCCAGAGGGATTGGGTACTGGGAGCAAAAGGACATTAAACACACTCTATCAGTTGCAGACTGCAGACAGTGCAGTAGCACTCCCACTGAGCGGTAATGGATGATGAAGACACAATGCTCATGAACCTCAGCTGTGCTCAGGAAGATATTTCTTCCTGGAAATCCAAAATCTTGGACTCTCCTCCCCTGGAGCAGAACAAGAAAGGAAGAGCAGAGGAGGAAACTGCTTTGAATGAAAACCACGTGCACAGTGTGTGCAAGGGAGACACGGCTGAGGCAGGTATGGTTTATCCTTTAGGGAAGTGTCCCCTGGGAAACTTCTCTTTGCATGGTTTATGAATATAATATTTGTTCCACCATGTGCTCATCCATTTAGTCTCTGTGTGCTGCAAATTATACCCATGAACAGAGTGGTGTGTTCTTGCGAAGCTTCACCGACTCAGTGGGATTCTCACTGTGTTCAGGCTGCGTGAGCCTAAAAATAAAAATCCAAAGGAGCTAGTGTCTTGTGCACACAAGACTTTGCAGGCCACCGTATTGAATCTATCTGTAGGTGGTGTTAAACTTGGAATGTGGTCTGTCATTCAGAATGGCAGCATGCTAAAAAGAGATTGGCAGGAAGATACTGTCTAGGAATGTAAATGCCATGTGTTAAGTGGGGTTTTTATTTGAAAGTCAGGTGAAAAAATGATTTTGTTATTGTGCTGGTGTTTGTTTGCTTGTGTTATTTCAAAGATGTGGCATTTGGTGTTATTACACTCCAGCAAGTTTAGAACTATTTAGTAGAAATCCTGGAAGCTCTCTTATCACAGTAGACCACTGCACATTCAGAAAATCTGTCTATCATTTGGGTGTTGCTATAGCAACAACCTAGTTCCAGCTGGAAAAAACTGGTTCACTTCTGCCTGCATACTCTGAAGTACAAGCTTGCATTCTCCCATTGAGCAGCAGCAAATGTCTTTTAGTGTTTGAGGCATAAAATAGCACCTGGGAAAGGGAACTCCACAGAAAGGACACCACCCTAGCCTTCTGGCATGCAGTAGTAACCAACTTATTTACTTCCAGATGAATAAAAAGTATTTTTAAAACAGATTTCCATTTCCAGTTTTCTTGCTGAGCTCAAATCTGTATTAAGAAAAGCAATTTTGTAGCTTTTTAACCAATTAGGCATTTTCTCAGTATTGCTATAAATAAAAACATTGTTTTCATGAAAGTTGTCATCAGTTCTCCTCCAGCTATTGGAAAGGGTGTGCGCTAGCCCACGAACTATAGTGATTACAAGTGATCCCCAGAGGGTACCATGACAGGCCAAACTGATGGTATATTTAGGTTCAAATGCTTATCTTTCAGTCACAAGCAAGGAATTATTTCAAAGTGCATGTGAGGCTTCCCAGGAAGGAAGAGGAAGTGTGTCTTGGGTCCTGTTTGGACTCTGGAAGGACCTCCCCTTCTCTGGTGCCACAGTCAAGTCACTGCTGGCACTGGCGCCATGGAGCATGTCTGCTTTGGCAGCATAGGATGTTTCTTTAGGACAATATGGTTTACATGCCCCAGCTTTCAGAACTGTCCAGGCACGAGGGCAGGGTGCTGCTAATGTGCCAGCTTTCCACTACAACACAGATCACAAGAGTGATCTAGATAGTCCATCATTTTTTCCAGCAGCAAATTTTCTGCAGGGCAAATGGTGCCTTCATGTGCACCCCCACTGCTTGTATCCAGGGCAGACCCTTGTGTCCTTAATGCAGTTGTTCAGGTGCAAAATAATAATGCTGAGACTTTTGGTCACCTTTTGCTTTTTCCATCTTCTGATAAAACAGTTGCTAGCTGCTTTCCTGCAGACTGAGCCCACAGAAAGCAGCAGGGGTTGTGTCCACCTTGCTGAGAAGAAGGAAAAAGAGAAGTGCCATAAAGGCAATGGGTAGCTTCAAACACAGATGGCCAGGCCATTAGTGTGTGATCTGGGCTTTAATATACACCTATCTTGACTGAAAAAGCCTTCTGAGGAAAAAAAAAGGAAGCTCATGAATTGATTGAGTCAGGTGCTGAACTATTTTCAGGTCTTGGTTGTCTCTCAGTCTTTTCTGATCTAACTTCCTCAAACACAGTCATGGACCAGTCCATGCAACACACTCAGAGCTCTGCTCATTTACAGGCTAATTTCAGTAAGGTTCATTATGAGTGTTCCTTTATTACTTCTGTCTTCATTTCCCCAGTTCCCTGGTATACTTATCTGCATGAGTGGGAATAATTTAGGGGAAATTATTTTACTTTTGAAGTTTAAGTTGTTATAATCTTTATAAGGATCATTTCTGAATATCTGATCGATCACTGATATTCTGCAGACCAAGGCAGAGGAATGCTGCTCTAAATGACCTCAACTCTCCTGTCACATATATCCTTTTAATCTTGCATGCTGAACCCAGATGAGACACCATTTTTCTGCAATGTCTGTGTCTCTGACAGCTGTTTTAAAGCTTCAGCCTTTTTTATCCCAACAGTGCAATTTTAACAATGGAAAAGTTTCTCTTCTTCCTCCTTCAGCTCAGGTTGATAGAGTGTTGAGGCTCAAACTATTTAACTGCCTCATCATTATCATGATGCAGTAGTATTTACTTAAAAATCTTCATCCCCAAATGATGTACCAAGGAATACAGGGAGTATTAAGACAGTTGTTACTGCAGCCCTGATCTGAATGGAGCCAGTTTCACTCTTCCTTCCTTTGTGCATTGGTCCTTTCCTGAGATCTCTCTCCTGCTAACAGCCCTCTGCAGCTGGGTAGGGGAGCTGTGGGGGCAGCCAAATCAACAGGCTACAAGGGAAAATCATGCCATGGAAGAGTTTGCCCAGAGATGCTGAATCCAGACAAAAGGTCTGGACTAGTAACTCTGTGTAGGATCCTGTTCTTTTTACTGAACATTTACTGAAGTCTCAATGCTATACTCAGGACATCATTCTGCTTTCAGCTCAAGTGGTGCATCTATTTTATGTCTGGAACCCTTAAACTGTTACGCACTCTAACACCCTTTATCTCTACTAGTTCCCTCATTCACTTTCCCCATAGCAAAATCATTAGGGACATTTATGAAGTTAATATGATGCACAACAGACTTAGCTATTCAGTAATTTCTCTCTTTCTTGTGTCATTTATCCACCTAAACATGCAATCTTTAGAGATGGGTAGGCTTCCTGATGAGGGAAGCCTGGGATATACAACTTCTAGTAATGGCACAAGCTACTATTTAATTTGGTTTCTAATGTAATTTGTGATGCAACATGTCCAAGAACATATCTTTCTGGCTGACAGAAGCAGCCACTCTTTCACACCTGTTTGGATCCTTTCTAAATTCATTTAAGCAGCCATATTGTTAAGAACATCTCCTGTGGAAGGCTGCCTTGTTGTTCCACTGTGGGTGTGGGGTTTATTCTTTTGACATTATGTTTTGCTGTCTGCTCATCCCTTTCTGATCCTGGCTGGCCTGAGAATCCAACCTGTCTCTTGCATGTTATGTTGTGAAGCTCTAACTATAGCCCAGGGGATCAGTGTTGAACAACATGATTTTTTAATGAGCACACTCAGTGTGGGTTGCTGTTGTTTAACATAAATGAAAAGCATAATCCCTGCTCCAAGCCATTTGCAGTCTAAGGGCTGGATTGTAATTCTAAACCACATCCAACAGTGGGGGGAAGATGCAGAGGGTGCAGCTCTTGAAGGCATTTTTACCAAGGCTATTGGAGCTCAAAGAGCAGTGACTGCTGCTGCTTTCACGTATAAACACGTGGATCATGACTGACATATTGGTGGACCAGCTCTCACTCGGGGGGGGGGGGGGGCATGAAGCTTCCCTTTATGTCTGAATGCCATCAATGATGCAGAGAAGAGAAGGGTCCTTGCCCTTGCCCTTTTTTTGTTTGCACAGGATTACAGCAGAAGCATGTAGAGGGTTGTTATAGGGGGTTGCTGCACAGCAGACACTATGATCTTCCTCCTCCACAGCTTCTTACCACAGACATTGATAAGGCAACCAAAGTAATTTTATTCCTGGGCAAACAGGTTGCAGTTGTTTAAGTAGAAAGGGTAGATAGACATTTGTGTTCAGCCAAATAACTGAAGGGAAGCCAAGAAAAGCTAGGGTCAAGAAAGGTACTTTCTAGCCGTGGCTGCTTACACAGACTGATCAGAGGTGCCATCATGAACTATGCATCTGATCAGCGTATGACTCAGAGGTTGCTTCCTCTTAATCACCTGCTTTTGAAGCTAGTAACTCACAAAGGACCTCGATCTGAAACAGAAGTGATCTTCTTGAGTCAGTAGTGTTCCAGTCCTTCAGCAGAAAAGAAATTGATCAACCAAGGAAGGAAATATCTTATTACTACATGAGGACAGCATCTGAAACACCCAACTGTTTCTTGACAAAACTTTTTTTTTTTTTTTTGCAGGATACAGCATCAAAAGCAGAAAAACCCCAATATTTTCTAGTCCTCAGGCTGACAAACAAAACCTTCCAGGTAAGAACTGATACTAGAGATTCAGAAATTTTAATTTTCTTGTTGAAATCAGAGATGCATTTTGCCAAAAAAGAGACAATCAGAAGGAAGGTGGTAAGGAAGTAGTTGAAGAAGACATTGCAAAATGGTAGAAATAAATTCTGATTAGAGACTTGGAAATCTGCCAGGTGGCAAAGGAATTTCTATTTAGGGAAAGAGAATGGGAAGAAGAGGAAGAAATTGAGAATGGGAAGAAGAGGAATTAGACCCAGAACACTCCTTGCACTTCCACATCCATATACAGCGAAGACAAAATGGTGGACAGAAGGATCATGGAGACAATAGCAAATGAAAAGAAGCTGGCTGGAAAGCATAACATTTTTATATTGAAGAAAGAAAACAGTGGAAAATGGATGTCAAATAATGTCAAATCATCAAACTTGACATTTTTCAATTGTGTATGATTTTAAAGAGTCCCACTCTAGAGACAGAAATGTGCATTAGTCCTTCAAGAGTGCAACACACTATACGTCAGAGTGCCTGACAAAAACTAGAGGTTTGCTACTCTGAAGTCCATAAAAGGTGTTAGAAATGCATTGTTATAATAAATCTGATATTGTCTATAATAAATCTGATATTGTCTATAATAAATCTGATATTGCCAAAGAGGTACAATATCCCACCATGGACAAAATTCCCAATACCATTTCCTTTGTACATGGAATATACACAGTTATTAAGAAATCTTCAGTCTAATGCAATTGTGCATATAGTAGGAATTCTAGTATCTTAAATAAAAATAAAAACAAGAGAAAATGCAAGTCTTTAAACTAAGCTAAGCCAGTGTAAAACCTCTGTTCAGATCAGGTTACATCAGGATTTACAGACAGCTCAGGCAGCCTTCATTTTCCAGTGTATGCATGGTTTGGGAAGAGAACTGGAGTTCCTGCAATGGCACCTAAAATAAGACCACAAATTGCAGCACTGAGATTTACCTACATCCCAGCAGTTGCCAGCCTGGAATAGACTTGAAAAAAGCCAACAAAATCCAGTAGATGCCTAAATACAAATGTCAGGGTACATATATAGACAAAAGACTAGTGAGCTGGATACCTTTTTCCTACACAAAGGCAAGGGCTTTCTCTTTAAGAAAAGAAGCCAGATGTGGCCAGCAAGGACATTCAGCATATCCCTAGTGCACATGGACAGCAATGGATCCAGGTTCATTTTACACCACCTTTGAGAAAGGTAAGGTCCTCTTTTCTGGGACTGTGGTTAAATCCTGTATATGAGGTATGAAGGAGTTGCTTCATTCACCTCATCAAGTTCAAAAATATGCAACCCCACATGTCTGCCTCTGTAAGTGCCACACAAAATAGAATGAAGATGAGGATGAATGGGGCAGTGTCACACTCTCTCACTGAACAAGATGGACAGAGCAGCCAGGGAAGTAGAAGTCACAGGTACACAAGCAAGATAGGGCAAGGGGTACCTGGTCTAGCCTCAGGCTAGGGTAGAATTGCCTTTACAGGTGCAGTTTTTCATCATCAGATGCAACCTTCCTGAAGCCTGTATGGACAGTACAAGAATGTAACCTTTTGATGAGAAGCATATGCATCATGGATAACCTTATCAAACCTGAACACAGGCACACACAGGTTGAAAAACATTTGGCATGACAAGACAGATTCTTCTTGCAGCCCTGCCAAGCATATCTGTGCCAATTCAATCAAACACAATAATGTATTGTTAAGTAATGAGTTTCCTAAAAAAGGCCAAACTCTATGTTATGCCTCATAGGAACAACTGTGTTAGTGGTGCTTTTGTGGACAAGCTGTGCAAGTTAATACAATTTGAAGCCAACATCACTTTCATTTGGCTGTAGTTTCTTTCCAAGGGAAAGCTGGTTATGGTTTTTCAAGAGTAAATGGGGAACTGTGCAGACTTTTAGCCTTGATTATTTTTTATTACCAGTGCAGACATACAAGCACATGTAATTTCTGATGTGAGATGGGAACCACACTTCCAAAAAACTGGCTCCAGCTCTCTGCTATTGGAGGCAGTCACATATCACACAATCATTAAAGCAGCTAATTGTGTCCAAACACAATTATACCTACATTAAGAATTATAGTATTACCACTACCTATTTAAAACTATTTCAGAAATGAAATTCAGTCTAACCTTGTCTCTGCTGGAGTACCAGTGTTCCCCTTGTTGGTCTGGCAGAGGAGGTGTTGAGGTATTGGTGACTCTGCACACTGGGCCATATACAGATGGCATGTAGGGGACGTTCTGATGTTGGATTTCATGCATTGTCCTGCCAGCACAGACAAGTGTTCTCAACACCTCATAGCAGCCACTGGACCCTGCTGCAGAGACAGTGCAAGGGTTGCTCATCCATACTGTCCCACCTGGAGTTCTGCTCTGGGACTTTACTGTTGTATAAACAGCATCTGGAAGTTTTGTTCTTGTTTCTGGCCTGCCTTTTATCACTCAAGAGTTGACCTAAGAGAAGTCTGCTTCTGCCTGTCTTCCTGCCATTCTCAGCCCTCTTCCACCTGAGAACCAGGGTAGCCTCCCTGTTGGTTCTGTTGCAGTGAGCTCAGGCCATAGTTGCCACATAAATAAATTAGTAACTTCAAAACTCAGATGTACAATGAGAGGCTTTATGCCAGGTTCAAATACAGACCATAGGCCAGATGAAGTCAGCAGAGATATGCCATTTTACACCATCAGGGAAACTGGACCTACCAGATGTTATTTTATTTTTGAGGCTGTGAATGCTTGCTATATTGCCTTTTGTCATCCCATCTAACAGTTTTGTTTCTTGCAGGAATGTCATCATACAAAAGCAAGGAATGTAGGAAAACAGGTAGAAATGACTCATGGGAACACTTTACATGGCTTGTCTGCATGGTGGATGCAACCAGTGTCCTGATGCACACACTGATCAGGGATGTGCAAGAAGCTAGAGCTCTCTAATGTTTCTGAACAATCAAGCCCTCAAGACAGACAAGCAGTCGCCCAATACCGTCTTTAGGATCTCTTCCAAGAGAGAATGAAGGTTCAGGAAGTTTTGTCCATCCTTGTTAAGGCTTCCAGACATGCCAGCATTGATAGGAATCAGCAGCTACAAATAATCAGTGAAGGCTCTTATTACTCATCTGGACAGAAGGAAAGTATCTGGCTTGTGAAGTCTCTGAGCCTTACTCAAGTACAGCATTGGGTCAGGATGTTGTCACCGACACACTATTAGACCTAATCTCATGCTTTGATGAAGCTGTCTGATTAACATTATTTTTATTACCTGCTCTTTGCTTAGTAAAATATACAAACAAAACAAAAGAAGAAGCAAAGAGAAAACACTCGAGTATTTTCACAGTTTGTGAAGTCTGTATCATGCCAATTATACTGCCTTCAACATAAGTGTGACAGTTCAGTGTAGGATCAGGTTCATAGTATTGTGGGATTCTGGCAGACATTTAGTAGCCATAATCCCTAACATCTCCCCCCCCACCTCAAAACATTTAATTTCCACTGTGGTCTAGTTTAATAATACAGAAACTGTTTGTGCAACTTGGAGCTCAGAATCAGATTTTCTGTTATAGGTAAATTTCCTAACCTTTAAAATTCAACTTGATAAACAGGTAGATACCAGACATGTGGCCATTAGCACTTAAACACACCTCACTTTGCATGTCAGGTCATGCACGCAGCAAATGTTGTGACCCACTTGGCTTGTGCTACCAGTTTTCTTTCACCTGGAAACAGTAAGAACTCCATTTCATACTTTCAGGCATTAAGTAAATAGTCGAGTCATAGGAACTGTGATTGAGATAAAGCTCCTGAGAGCAGGAGATGCATACTCTGTTTAAAAACAGAGTATTAAAACCAATCCTAACCCAAACCTTTTCATCATCTCAGAACAACTATTTGAAGATTTTGTGATAACTTTTAGGAATTTCTTCATGTTTTTCCAAAAGAGAGAATGACTCCTTCCTACCCCAACTTCAGATTTTTCTTGGAGCTGCAATTATTATTATCCCCAACTAGAAATTCTGAGGCTATGCCCATTGATTTTACATTGCAGATGAGCTTCTCAGGTCTGGTAGAACCATCTTTAGAGCCACACCAGGTGTTAATGTGGTCAGGATCCCACAGTAAGGGGGCAGAAATGTCATATAAAGGCATATGAGATTAGGTCTTCAGGTGATGGAAGTCAATCTAGCCCAAACATGTTCAGTAGCTTCTTGTTGCCTTCAGGGTATTGGTGTGTGAATCTGCTGGGGCACTGATGAGCTACAGTTTTCCACTCTACAAAATCCAGATGCCCCAATTGCAAGAGAATTTTTTATCTCCAAAGGAAACCATGGGAGAATACATCTAGTTCCACAATGGGAGAAGAGAAATTTAGTAGATTCAAAATGTGATACAAGAAGGACACAAATCCACAAGACTGAGATGGTTCTTTCAGCCAGATGTTTACATGCATTTAAGACTAAATAAAAACTATAGGTTATTCTTAAAAATCTCTCATCTGAAGTCATGGACTAGTTAAAAACCAACTACCATGGTGTTCCAGAGGAATGTATGAAGCTCACATCTGCATTTAAATTTAAGACAGCAGTGAATGACTCAAATCATCTATAATTCAGGGATTCTACATCCTGGCTATCTATTCCATCTACAGGGACAAGTACTTATGGTTTGTCCAGTGGGCATGTAACTCAGATATCAAGAACGCTTCTCCCAGTTAATTCTTTCAAGATTTGATTTATGGTAGTCCTGGGTGGTAGGGTATGAGAATCACTCCCACTTTTCTTGATCTTAAGCAGCACTGTATTCCAGTTTTCAATGGCAACATTTGAAATTATTTTTACTCAAATGTGATACTTTTTTCAGCTGACAAGAAAATAATTTTATGAATGTTACTCTTTATAGTCAAGCAGCAACTGCTTTTCACAGGAAATAAGTTTTAGACATTTATATCTGAAAAACAATACTGTAAGTAACGAGCTCGGATACCTCTGGGAGAGAGGATGTATAAAAATAGACCTTTCAACATTTTTAAAGCTGAGTATGGTCACAACCTCTTTCAGTAGGTGTGAGAGTTTTCTAAATAAAATAACATTTTTTTTCATTTCTCTAGTTCTGAAGTGTGATTGATTGTATTTCAAAAAAATCATACGATTTTTTTTTTTTCTGTGCTCTGGTTATGAAAGGCGAGTTTCATCCCTGAAAGTTTTAAAATGACTAAGTCATAAATCTTGCAAAACCAGTGTTTAGAGTAAGCACAATAATTCAGACTTAACTATGTGGTCAGAAATAGGATTCTTTACTATATAATAGGGTCTGACCTTTCATAACTCTCATAATAAATCTTATTTTGGTCTGGAGAAAATGGCAGAGTTCATGCTCAGATGTGCTCATTTAGATTTATAATTCCTTTTAAACTGGTTCATAAGACCTTAACCTCTATAATCATTAGTGAGTTTTGCAGGTGATATAAATCTTGGTTTGGGGTTTGCAGATGGCTAATAATTTCTCCTAAAAACTTATGGCTATTTTGAATCACTTTCTGATGTCATTAAATTAATTTGGTTTTCTTTCAAAGTCTATAAAATTCTTTCTTACAACATTCCAGGCATTTCAGCCCTGCAAGAAAAATAGCCAAATAGATGGATTTCATGTTAAGTGACAGTAACATTAATATTAAAAAAAAAAAACAACCTGAGACAAACCTGAGGCTCCTGTCCCACATTCAGTCTGTATCATTAGTAAAAATCAGATGCATTGATCAGTGAAGCAATTTGAAGGCAAGACGTTGTGAGTGAGAAAGTGCTGGGATTTCCTGCCAGCTGCATCACAGTGTTCCTGAGAGATGCTGGCCTCACCATTCAACTCTTGCAATTCTGCCAAGCCCCAATATGCAAATTAATTAACCACCTCTTCCCTTCACCTACTATTAAAAAAAAATTAAAAATTACTGTAGATAACTCTCACTTCTTTGCATTTTAGGCTGGTGGGAGTCCCAGATTCCCACCACCACCCTCCAGCACCGAACATATACACCATTTTTATTCCTGAATAGAATTTATATTCTTGGACCCAGGAGCTGGAGCCTTCAGAAGAAACATATCATGAGGTCTGCAGTGGAACCAAGAATTGGTAAATGCTGTTCTTCCTGGTCCTGTTTGCAATGAGAATGCTCTTCCACCTATTACATCTGCTTCACAGGGATTTACAAAGGTTTAGTTAATGTTTGCAGGGCTCTGAACTGCTCAGGAGAAAGGTGTGATATCTGTGCTGTGCACAAAAAGCTGTGATGTCTAGCTTTGAAGTCTGCTCAACTGCTGGCCAGACAGCTGACGAGACTTATCCAATTTCTAGGGCCATTCATCTGCTCTATGAAATGAAAAATAGCTGTATTTATATAAATAGTAGATAAAGTGCCAGAAGGTGCCACTTGAAAATATTTACTATGTTTCCAGTGCTTTATGGGGCCAATAAAAACATGTTACTGTGCACTGCAAATGGTTTCCTCTATGCAGCTCCTCACATCAGCTTGTAACAAGAGCGGGGAGAGTCCCTTTACTCTGCTATGTGGGTCCATGTCAGTGTAACTCCACCTCACTTGCTGGAACTGTGGTGGTGCGAAAGAAGTCATGTTCAGCACTGCATGTCTGTCCTCTGCATGTGAATGCTTCTGGTCTCCAACACATTTCCCTTAACTTTCATATGGACCAAACACCAGGCTTTGTGAGGATGAGGTTGCAGTCCTCATGTTATTAAATTTCTGGACTTGTATTTTTGTCAGATTTAACTGCATACAAAACAACTATTAAGAAGGTCTTCCTTGTTCTTTACACAGACTTCCATGCTTATTTTATTTTACTGCACTTTGAAGTAATTGAAAACAATGGTATGGAAATAAAGAAGGAAATGTCTCTAGAGAAGGATGGGGAAATTACCGCTGCTGAAGAACTATAGAGAACAGAGTTACAAGTGACCATGAGAGGCTGTACATTGAAAGCATTTGATTTAGCACAGATTATGGAAGCTTACTGCAGTATAAAAATGTCAAATCAATTTAAAATCATTATTTGCAACCTTATTGTGTTAAAAAGGAAGGATACTTGTTTCTGAACGCCTGAATCTCTCTTTACCGAGAGAGTGGTGAGGCATTGGAAAAGTCTGCCCAGGGAGGGGATGGAATCACCACCCGTGGAGGTGTCCAAAAACATCTGGATGTGGTACTTCAGGACATGGTTTAGTGGTCATGATAAAGTTTAGTAGACAGTTGGACTTGATGATCTTGAAGGTCATTTCCAACCTTAATGATTCTATGGTTCTATGAAAGAAAGCTGAACATTTTCTATTCCAAAACAGGTTTCAACACATGGACTCTGCCTTTCTTCCCACTCATCACATTCCATGACAGTGTAACTTTGAAGAACTATTGCACTTGTAGTTAGTTATTTCTTCCCAGAAATTCCAGGAAGAGTAGAATCAGTCATGGCATGCCACAAAATTTTATGCGGTGATTTTGTAATGAGAGAAACATTATCGCTTGAAGTAGAATGGAAAAATGGCCCTCTAGTGTGCTTCTTACTGCATCTAGGGAAAACTAGCAATATGGTGGAAACTGATTTTACGTTTTGACCTCTCCAATCCTTTCTAAAGCACTTTCATGTGCTACAAGAACTGACCTGTCACTCCTGCACCAATTATTTGAATTCTCTAATCTCTTTCCATTACTCTGCCAAATCACAGTTTCTTAATCCCTTCCCTTCTTGGAGGGGAAAATCTGTCCTGCATCCATAGCGGTTCAAGTGATATTAAAAAGATGAAGAGAGAATCTGTGCACTTTTTTGCTTTTTAGCTAGATATAAATTGTAAAAGTGAGAAACCACCTCCACATTAAGGAAAGGGAAGAAGACATGGCATGGGGGGTGAGCCTGATCTTGTGCACCCTGGTGTAGACCATAAATAATTGTGCTTGAAGTGGCAGTAGCACAGGGGCCAGTGCCACCAAGAGCAGTCAGGCCCCTTCAGCATGTTCTCTCTCTGTCACAATAGACATAAATGAGGGCAATTTACATTTTATTGCCATTGTAGATAGATGTGCTGCTCTCTCTACACTACTTAGACAGTAAAGATCTTACAAGGCAGCAGGAAAAAAAATGAAGTAAGCAATAACTTAGCCACTAAAGCATATGTCCCTTTTGTAAGACGCTGCAGAGGTTTTAGTCTTTTGTTGCTTTTCTGAAAGGTTCTTTGTGCACTCAGGAGATGTTATGAGAGACTATAGTATCCAGGACCTCTCATACTTCTGGGAGCCCAGGAAAGCTTTCTGCATTGTCGAACAGATGAACAAAAATTATGGCCTTTCATCTGGAGGAATAGATCAGTGCAAAGCAAAACTTGTATCCAGGAAGGGTCCCTTTATGGTCAGCAGGCCTGAATCACTGGCAAGTTTAAGAGAGGCCTCCCTACACTTCTTCTAGGAAGAGATGCAAGCATGGAGTAAGTTCTGTGAACTGGGAGTGGCTGTCCAGTCCTGAAATGGGATAGCTAGTCTCTGCAAAAATAGTTGTATTGTAAACCGAGGAAGAGTCTCAGAGCATAGCTTCTGAATTTTTGTGATATTAAATTTACAATTGTAGTGTCTCCATCATTTTACCTAGAAACAAAAGGAGACATCCCAATTGTAGAAAAAAAAAAATAAAAGGACCATGGGGGACAGAGTACTCAACCCCACAGCTTTCATTGATAAGAACATGACAAATCCTCAGTCATACAAGCAAAATACCTTTGAAGATTATTCACAGATGAATGGTTGTAGGATCACATCCACTGAAAAAACTTGGTTTAATTTGCTCCTGCATTGTCTGTAGTCTGTCCTGGTATCCCTACTGAAACTGCAGCTAGGCACTGTGTTAAACTAAAGTCTATGTATTTTTATCTCCACAGCTGTGATAGAACAAGTCACAAGCATTTTCCTGTCGATAAAGCAGAATCTTCTCAGTGAGTAGTCTGCCAATGGCAATACACTGAAATATTGAAACTGAGAGTGCAGCAGGTATCTATTTTGACAGAAAATAAATTATAGTAGACAGTTCTAACTCCTTGCCCCCTCAATTACTTCTGTTAATGATATATTCAAATCAATAAAACTGTGTTAAGTAAAACAAACAAAAAAACCCAAAACAAACAAACAAACAAAAAAACCCCCAACAACAACAACAAAAAAAAACCCCAACAACAAAAAAAAGTGCATCAACTGTGCTTGGAACTCATGCCTGAATATTCCAAATTGCTTTCCTTAAATGAAGAAATAAGTTTTTCCCAGCTCTCTCAGGGGTGAAATTTTTCTCTTTCAGATGAAAAAGTAACATGTATCTAAGGAAAAAATCAAATTAACAATGTGATAGGGTGCTGCTTCTGTAAGAGACCTTTTACTCCTCCTATATGCATGTAAAAACTGCTATGACAGACATATTCTTGTTTTAACCACATTTTCCTCAGCATCAATCCCCCTTTCCCTCCATATCTAGCAGTCACTGGTGACCTGTCTTTACCCTCAAAATCCTTCACTGCCTGGCAATAGATGGCTTGAGATAACCACCAATTTTCATGTTCTTAATAACCACATTATTGTTGTCCTCCACTGCTGTGTTGCATTCAAGATGTGTTTCTGAACTTATCATAAAACAACAAGTTGTTCAGTCCAGGACCATCTTATTTGAGCAGTGCTCAAAACACACCCTTATACTGGGAGAATGGCAGAGAGAAATTCCTTCTCTCTAGCAACACCACCGTGGAGGCTAATCCTACTGCAATGCAAACAATATTTATCCCAACTACCATTCAAGGGTCTTGAGATTGTGCAGAAATTTTGCAAATTTACTGGCAAAGCTCCAGATAGAGTTCAAAAGAGGTAGATAATATGCATTAGCACATCAATTTGGTAAAATAATGCCTGTATTCATTCTGGGCCATGAAAATTAGCTATGTATTTCACTTCTGACACCTATCAGTTTGAAGCTTAGTTCTCTCAGGCCCAGGTTGCTCTGAAGCTACCATATTTTATATCAACATCAATTTTCTTAACTGACCCAGTCTACCAGGCACTTAGCTGAAGCGACCTGACCTGATCTGCTTTTATTTTCCAAAGCAATCTGGTATTTTTGCACATCTCAAACCTTGGTTTCTAATTCTCTGTTACCCAAATGTGAAATTAGATGTGCCTCCTTCAATATTACAAGCAAAGTAAAATTCACTCCATCATGACTCAGTGCTGAAATCTTGCAGTGAGTGGATTACCCTGCCCAGTGTAACTTCTCTGTCCCTAGTCCTTGTGAGGAAGGAATAGCAAAGAGATGTTAGACTAACTTCTCATTTGATTCCTTTTGCCATCATGGTTATCAAAATGGCAGGGAGTAAAGAGGTGGAGGATGGAGGCAGAGCTCTGCCTGTCCTTGTTCTGCTTTGCTGTTCCAGAGGGAGCTTTCCTGAGGAAGTCTGAGATCAAAATGAAGTAAAGCCCTTAGTATTTTATAACTTTAGCTATGTTGCTGTAAGAATAGCTTGTTTATTTGACAGTATCAGAATGATGCAGTTCCCTTCCCTTAGTGCCATTGCATGAGATTCATCTACTTAATTTAGTTGTCTTATTTACTTATCAGCACCTGATGTAAAAGTTCTCTGATAGTAGTGCTTCAGTTAGCTGCATCATCAATGGAGAGATGTAAAAGTCTTTGAGGGTTTCCAGAGAAAGAACTTACATGTTAGAACATGTTCATTTAGGTAGAACTGATTCTACTTGGCCAGTTACTACTCTGGAGACATGGGGGGGGGGGAAAAAAAAACAAAAAACACACACCCCCAACCCCCCCTCCCAAAAAAAACCCAAAAAAACCCCCACCAAACCACCAAACCAAACCCTCAGATGAAAGTTTTGTAATTGTTTGTTTTGGTTTGGGTTTTTGTGGGTTGTGGGGTTTTTGGGTTTGTTGTTGCTGGGCTTTTTCTGGGGGGAAGGGGTATTTTTTTCAGATGAAAAATTTCTGTTTTCCTTGCTGACAACACTTTTCTTCCTTCTTTGTCATAGATTTATCCAGTTTTCTAATTCACCCTCAGTTTGCCACAACCCACTTAGTTTCTTGGTCTGTCCTGTGTCCATTCTGTCTCCCTTTCCTGATTTTCTTATTCACCTGCTACTTTCCTCCATCTCCTTCCCCTTAGTGCAAAATGTGTTTGCACTTCTCCCTTGTCCCAGGATCCACCCATGACTAGCTGCAGGTTCCTCTCATGGTCCTTTCAGCTCCAACAGCTCATTGAAACATTGCTTTCTTTTGCAGCTTGAGTTTCTCTCCACCAGCCCTGTGTCTGGCTGTGTCAGCCCCATCTCCACCTCAGTGCCACCTTTTGCATGTTGCTCAGATGTGTTCAGAGTCAGCATCTCTTGGTGTACACTGGCCATGTCCTTAAATCATTGCTTCTTGGAGTCTGCAACTTCCATTTCTTCCTCAGTTCCCCTTTTTCCTGGCTTGACCTGCCAGACTAACACCAGCTAATTCTTGTAGGCATGGCAAGAGGACACAGTAGGGGATAGCTCTTGTGACAGGGAGTGAAGATCACTAGGACATGTGCTTTCACCATCTGGATCCATTGAATGGGATGGAACAGCCTGAACATGGACCTGTTCCTTTCTCTCTCCTGTCCTTAGAGGATATGCAGCTATGCAAGTGGAGGTAAGGCCACTCATCTCTAAAACCAGTGCAGATAACAATGGTATCCACTCAGCCTATTCCTGGTCAGAGTCCTGGAGAGCAGCTATGCACAGAGCCCTGAGTGCTGCATCTTCCCAGCCTGGGCAGCACTGAACTGCTGCTTTGGAAAAGTGTGGGTTTTTTTTCCATTCTTTCAGTAATATTTGTGACTATATTCATCCCCTTGCTTTGAATAGTATCTTCTTGGGTCAGGTCAATCACATCATGTCATGCAAACCGTGAACTGTGGGAATATAGTAATATTAATGGATTTTTTTTTTAATGGGATCCAGGAAGAAAACAATCATTCTAAAAACTAAAACTATACCTAAAAATAAAAACAAATGTTTCATGTCTGAAACTGACCCATTTGAAATAGTTCAATCTGCAGATTTCAAAGAGGATGAAGTTAACTGAGCAGGTTTTCTCTCTGTCTTCCAATACCCATGCCCATCTCATGTTTCCAGTTTAAAGCAAGATATGTCCTGACAGAGACAAATACCTACACTGAGGTCAGTACAGGATTAGGCCTCCATCAGTGTTGTCTGTATATATGAATTTTATGAAAGAAGTTGCCCAAAGACTACAGGTGAGGAATAAGTATTCTATGTTTGGGTTTTACACCTATCTCCTGACACCAAATGTCTTCATATTACTAGTTTTTCCTGGACAGGCCTGAAGTTTGGGAATCAAAATCAATAACTAAAACAACTGTAAAACAAGTATTGTATATTATTATAAAACATATTATTATAAACTAAGCATTTAACAGTAGTGCTGGAAAAAAAAAAAAAAAAGGATAAAAATGAGAAAATTTGTCTGGCAAACTGTCTGCAGTGTTGGTGCAAACTGCAGTTGTCCTTTGGGCTGTATAGAGTTGTGATGAATGACTTCAGCTGACGATCTAGACGCATGAAATTCCTTCCTGGGCACCTAGTTTTTGTGCAAGATAGGAAAAAGAAGAAAGAAATAAGAAAGAAAAGGCTTTGCCTTGAAACATGAAAATGAGCAGAACTCTGAGGCTCTAGCTAGTCCAAATGTAGATTTTGTCTCCTTCCCCTAGAACCCAAGGAATTGGACAACAGAAAAATGGAAGTACCACATTTTCCTGACTGTACAGCCAACATGTTATAATTTACATAAGGAGAGAAAACATCTCTGAGAAAATTGATTTTAACACTGTGAAAACAACAGGAAAAAACTTGTCCCTGGAAGGGCAAGAATAGACTAAAATTACTTTTGAGTTGAAAGAGAAAAAATAGCAGCCAACAACATGTAGGTACAGTAGATTTATCTACCTGACCTAGCACAGGTATGGTAACTGTATCTTCCTGGGATTGAAAGGTTACCATCCTAAAATAATTTCCAAGAGAGGAAAAAAAAAAAAAGCCCAAACAACAGAGGTAATTCTCCTCTGTGCTATCCTGATTTGACAAACTTCTAACACACCACTTTTCTCATCTATTGCTTTTGACACAAATGCAGGATCATAGACAGCATCACTTCTTGTCAAGGAACAGGGAACTATCCTTCTAGAACATCAGATATGCAACCACAAATAGTTGAAGCACAAATGGCAACTCTGTCCCACGGTCTTACAGTCCTGGTGCTGAAAAATGGCATAGATGTACTCAGAAAAAAAAGAGACAAAGTTTGATACTCTTATCTCGTTTCATTTTGACTCACAACACGGAGCATGCTCAATGAAGCCTTTCATTGTGAGCATAGAACAATCTCAGTCGGAGTAATTTTTTTGGTTATAAGCCAGGTGGCTCTGGGTGAAAATGTCAAATCATATCAGTCGCATATGCAAAAAAAAATGCAAGCAGAACATCTGATCCATTTGTTTGCAGTCATTCAACTACAATGTGATGCCTGATATTCGTGAGGGAACCCCAAGGATTCCCAGCTGATAGTGATCCCCAAACAAACCAAACCCAAACTATCCTGGGCCCAGAGGATCATCCACTGTCTGACTTTGCAACAAAACAGTCTGCAAATGCTCACGCTTACCGGAACAACATCTCAGCTGTGGGAATAGGAACAAAGAGATGAAGGTTGTAGCTGCTTCCACTAGATCTGCATGAGCATTTCTGTCCCTGAGATAAAGATGCACGATATCTGTGAATGCTCTAGGTTTAAGATGTCATTACACATAACATCTTTTCCTGTGCAAGGAATAAAAGGAAAACAGAAAAGGGTGAAGAACAAGGAAAGAAACACAGAATAAAACTCTACATACAGATCCCTGAAAAGGGGATAGGATTAAACAAGTGAAAGAAGATTTGAATTTTTGGTTCTGTTGGATTAAGACCCATATAGAAGATCTCATCCTAGGTAGAGGAGATGTGCTTTGCCTGGCTCTGAAGAATCTTGTGAGAGAAAATATCCAAGGCTACTCTAGTGCTGAGTCTATAGCTGAACCAAATGTGGGTCCCTAATTAATTTCACTAGAAGATCCCCTCCATGCCCCTTAACTCAATTAAAGTTACATGGAGCTCTTCCAAAGGCATTCTGCAGGTTGGGCAGTCCTGAGGTTACAGCCATTTTGAAACACTTTCCAGGGTATTCAGACAATTCCTAGCCCTACTGGAGCCCCAATTTCTGCAATGTCACTGACAGACTTGCCTTGTGCAGCATCATCATGAACTGCCCTTGGGAGGTGCTCAGGAGAGAACAGATGCAGGAAGGGTATTCTACCCTTAACATCAGATTCAGCAGCCTTTTTCTAAATTGTTTTGTTCTTTTCTTAGGAGTGAATAGGAATAGAATGAATGCATGTGGTTGAGCATGAAATAAATAGACTTAAAAGAGTTGGGGTTTTTTCTTTACTTAAAATTTATCATTTTGTTTTGAACTACATCTACTTGATATCTGTGGTTTCAAGGAAGGCTGTTTGAAGATTCAAGGAATCTTCAAGATGGAGAATTTGTTTCCCCAACTGTACTATGTATCTTCATAAAGCCAGCAATGTAACTGCATCTTAATGCCCATTTTTCTTCCTTTCTTTGAAATATCTAGTTAGAAAGGAAGTAATTCAAGAAGGAGTGCAACAAAAAGAGTAATTATAGCAAAGCACTTAAAATGCAATGGTAAGAATTGTGCTGTCCCTGTTGGACATTGATATGCTCTTGAAGAAGAATGATCAGGACATTCACAGCATTTCTTTGAGATCAGAGGCAGTGCTCATCAAAGAAAGACCTCATCTGTACAGAGATCCCCCATGTACTTCATCACTGGCTTTTCTGTGAAGATCCAAACCTCACTGAGTGAAATGATCTTATTGTATTAAAGGCTGATAATACGTTTAAGTGGGATTAACACAAAGGCTTAGCTAGATTGTAGCAAAACACACAGCTCAGACCCATAAAGATCATACAAAGTAATTCTAAAAAACATTTTATAATCCTGAGTACCTTACTCTGTAAATGCAACAGAGAATGACATCAGTTCCTAGATGTTAATTATCTGTGTTATTGTGGGAGAGGGAGAGAACGTGAATGTGGAATGGTGGGGAAGATGCAGTAGTGATCATCAAAGGCTTGAATAAACTTAAGCTCTGCTTAAACACAAGTTAAGTCTCATTCAACACCAGACTGATAAAATATTCAGGGGAAAAAAAAAAAAAAAAAAAAAGAGGTCTTAATTTTTATAGCTACCTGAAAGCTGAGCTGAGAAACTGGTAGAACAAGTAGCAGAATATACTCTTATCAGAGCAAAATGCATTTGTAGGATACAAAAAGAAATTTTAATAGATGGATTTTCCTGTGTTTCTTCTATCTGTCTATTAGTTTATATTCTACAGTGCCATTTCTCTCAAAGCCAAATTTCACTTCAAAATGGTATAATGTGCTTTTCACAGGCCTGGACATTCGGGATTGCAGAATAAAAATAGAGTACCACTGAAATACCAGCAAAATAGGTATGAACAGTTCCACATTGAGCAAGGAGATTAGACAGCCTTTATCCACACCACTGAAGTCTCAAAAGATCTCTTTCGGGTCTACAGTACAGGCATAACAACCAAAGAATCTGAATTATGCTGTTCTCCAGTCTCTTCTGTCATGCTTTTTTTGGCACTTTGCACAAAGTAGATGGATCACAGCTCACACTTGTGAAGGGTTCTGCTGAAATTGCAGAAACAAAGGTATTTGCTGGAATCCAATTCTCCTTATCTCAGAGGGCATGTACCAGATGTTAACACATCATCCTGCAAGCAACTAGACACTGTCAGCAGCTGTTGAGACAATGCAGTGGTTGATTTTATTTCTCTGATAGAAACTTAGCTGCCTGAAGTAGCTAATTTCTGCCAAAGGTAGACCATGGTGCTCAAATGTGGAAACACTGATCATAAATGGTAATTTGTTTTGCTCTTTATGAGAATAGAATTAGAGTGGGAGGTGTGTGTGCTTTAATTACCTTCTAGCTTCGCCAAGGCAGACTAATATTGACTAATATTGATTAACTGGGATGAAATCCTCTTCTAATTTTTTCTCTGAAGGAGAAAGAAAATTGGTTCATTCATTAGATAACACACAGAAAAGACACTTGTTCTTAGACCACCTACTGCTCAGATATTGATACCCCCACTCCCCCCACCTTATTGGAAACTTTTTTTGTCTTCTTTTGATGAAAGTGTTTCCCAAAAGAAAAGCTTTAATGGCGAGTTACTTAGAACCCCACTTGCAATATTTATAAAATGAGAAGACTATGTTGGGCTATTCATCACAATCAATCAACTGTTCAGTGTCCTAATGCAGACTCTATAAACCCATTCTCATAGTTAAAGAAAGTCACAGGATCACTTGCAATGGTTATGCTGGGGACCCAGCATAAGAAAGAAAATCAGCTAAGATGATGGCTTGCTAGGTAGCAAATGCTACTTCAGGCTTACTGGCTTGAAATGAAGAGTTGTTAAAGTCAGTTTTAACAAACTTTCAGACCACATTGTGTTTTTATTTGTAGGTACTTAGCTCTTGTAATTCTCTAAGTTCTCCATCTCTAGTACCTTAAAATTCAGCCTTCTAAAACAGGTCCTTTAACTGTGAGCAAATCTGAGTATGGTGGCCTTGTATCCTTATTGATGATTGTGACGTGGGAGACCAGAGGAAGTAGAGTGGGTCTAATGAGTTCAAAATAGTATTTATCCAACCTCCTAGAACATCAGAGGGTGGCCCAGCTCAAAACTACTTGATATAGAGAGAGTAGCAACCTCTAGATCTCATTTCCATGAGAAGACTGTTTTGCACTTCCAAAATGATGCTTCTGATGCACCCACATTAACACTGTGTCCTGGTTTCACTGGGATAGAATCATAGTCCTGCCTAGGTCTGCAGGCCATTACCAGTTTCAGGTCAGCCAGGACAGCTGACCTGATCCGGCTAACAGATGCATCCCATAGCATAAATGTCATGCTCATTATAAAAGGGGAAGTTTGCTAGGGACAGGTTCTCCTTCTGAATGGGCTTCTGATCCTGCTACTCATTCAGGTTCTTTCCAGCCCTGAAGGGCCTTGCTTATTTATTTTTTCCTGAGGACTGTTTTCCTTTTTATAGTCTGGAGAAGAGGAGGCTGAGAGGAGACCTTATGGCTTTCTGCAACTACCTGAAAGGATGTTGTAGTGAGGTGGGTGTTGGTGTTTTCTACCAGGTGACTAGTGATAGGATAAAAGGAAATGGGCTTAAGTTGTACCAGGGGAGGTTTAGGTTGGATATTAGGATTTATTATTTTTACTGAGAGAGTGGTGGGGCATTGGAACAGACTGCCTGGGAAGGAGGTGGAATCACCAGCCTTGGAGGTGTTCAAAAAACATCTGGATGTGGCACTTCAGGACATGGTTTAGTGGTCATGATAATGTTCAGACAGTCGGACTTGATGATCTTGGAGGTCTTTTCCAACCTTAATGATTCTGGAGGGCTGGAGCACCTCTGCTATGAGGATAGGCTCAGTGACCTGGGATTGTTCAGCCTGGAGAAGACTCCAGGGGGACCTTATAACTGCCTTCCAATACCTGAAGGGAAACTACAGGAGGGCTGAAGAGGGACTCTTCACAAGAGTGTCCAGCAACAAGATGAGGGGAAATGGTTTTAAACTGAGGAAAAATAGTTTAGATTGGACCTTAGGAAAAAGTTATTCTGTACAAGGGTGGTGAGACACTGCAATAGATTGCCCAGAGGGGCTGTGGATGCCCCCTCCCTGAAGATGTTCAAGGCCAGGTTGGATAAGTCCTTAAGCAACTTACTCTAGTTGAGAGACGTCCCTGCCCATGGCAGGGGGGTTGGATTAAATGATCTGCAAGGTGTCTTCCAGCCTAAGCCATTCTATGATTCATGTGGCTGCCATACATTTGCTGAGCTAGGTATAACTCTGTGTACTTTATATTCGCATTATTAGTTTTTTCTATTTCATTAAATCTGTTTTCATTTCAGCCCATGGGTATCCTCTCCTTTTCCCAGTCCTGCTTCTTGGCTGGGGAGGGATCACCTGGTTCTAGAGCATCTGCTATAATTTAGCCTCAGATACAGGTGAAACACAGACACACTGTCAGAAGTAGCTTCAAATTACTCTTCTTTGACCTAGAATATAGTAGTTTTATTTCAGGATAATTTTTATTATTATTCAGAAAGAATTCTAGGGTAGAGTGATTGTCTCAAAATAACATGTTTTATTTTGGAATACAGTTTTCACTCACTCTGGGAAGGCAATGCCATGTGATTCCTGTGCACTGACAATCCTATTTATTTTTACTGTAACAAGCAGATACTGGTTCAGGAGAGAAGATTTCCAAGTCATAACTACATTTTATGTGAAATTTGACTTTACTCCTCATCAGTTAAGTGCGAAGAAATGCCTGTTTCTGTAGCTGAAAAATTGTGTGACCAGTTATATTGGAAAACTGTTAACAGAAGTTTGGAGGTCACACATCAGTCTGAAAAAGTAAGGACATCGCTAGTGGATAAAGAGCAGGAACCCCCAGGGAACCAAATACACTCAAAATCCATGCTCCAGTGGAGACTGTTACTACTTTCTTATTAATTCCAGGAGGATTGAGGTGGCATGTCTGTACAACACAGATCTGTGGTAAGGCCTTCTGGGTACTACCACTGTTCAAAGGAAGAAATTTAGGGTACTTTTTATTGGAGGTTGTTTACTCCTGCATATGAGTACAAGTGGATTTTTTTTTTTCAAAAAAGAACACTACCTTTTGCTTTTCAGTCAAATTAAAGTCTTGATAAATGTATTGCTTTTTCTTTTTCTGTCAAATGCATCTTAGGATATATACTTCTGTGTATTCTGAAAGGATGTGTCTAGTATCCACTTAGGTTGTCAGAAGCACCAGAGTTGCAGCAATGTAGAATTATAGAGAGCATTTGTCATACTGTGGTATTATCATATCTTCCTATACTCACTTTTGTCTGTCTGTCTCACCATAATATCCAGAGTCTTCTTGCTGTTTTACAGATTCTTAGAAAGTCATGTGATTCTCAGTGAGAGTAATGGAAGTGACAGAGAAAATGCAAAGATAAATGAAAACCCTGCACAGGAAGATTGTATTAGAGAGTTAGGCATATTATCTGTTATCATTAAAATAACTATCCATTTGTAATGACCAAGACCAAGCTAACTTGAAAGTATGATGACACACAGAAAATGGGATTTTCTGAAGTATTTTTTGTGACCAGAGTGAGGAGTTTTGATAATTCCAAATAATTTCTAATGGATGCTGAAATAAACCAAAAAGCAGTAAGAAATGAGTTATTTTCTCACCGGGATCCCTTCCAACCACACTTACACCTGTATTTTTATAAGTGATCAGTGATTCTGAGTATGCACCAAGTAACAGTTGGGATTTCTTCTTTTGCTTTTGCAGAGTGAATGTTAAATGCCTGACTGATACCAGCAGAAAAAGTAAGTAGGACAAAGGATGACACCCAAAATTTCCTCTTGATTCTGAAAACATGGGTCTGAATGAACAAACACAGTTTGCATCTTAGCCTGCACCCAAGAGGTCTAGGGATCTTTCCTTCCACAAAGTGTGCAAGATCACCATGAATTCCTTTTTAATATCTCCTCAAAACCCATTTCCCCGATGAAAACATATGGATTACCCTTCAAGACTTTCAGCACCACCTGTTTGCCTGTAAACTTTTTCCTCAATCCTTCCTATGCACCAAAATGAGCCTTTCCTGTTCACCTGCTGCATGCACCCTCACAGTTCTGAGACATGCTGTGGCTTCCATTGAACCGCTGGGTAGTGATGGGCACAAGACAGCCCTCACTCCTGAGTCGTGTTCAAAGCACTGCAACACTTGGTCATTGTTGTAACTGGCTGCCAGACCTGTGAAAGTTAGGGGTTAGTTTTGTGCTTTGGAAGTGCACAGGCTCTGCCTTGCTGTCCATTTCCTCGACTGTGAGTTGGTGATTGTCTGGAGAGTTGATTGCCCTAACAGTTCATTACTGTTTTCACCTATTTGTTATGACATTTACATTCATCTTCATCAACAATTTGGATAAGGGGATAGAGTGCACCCTTAATAAGTTTGCAGATGACACCAAACTGGGTGGAAGTGTCAATCTGCTTGAGGGTTGGGAAGCTCTACGGTCAGATCTAGATAGGCTGGATCACTGGGCCAAAGCCAGTTCCATGAGTTTCAATAAGGCCAAATGCCGAGCCCTGTACTTTGGCCACAACAACCCCCAGCAGGGCTACAGGCTTGGGGAGGAGTGGCTGGAGAGCTGCCAAGCAGAGAAGGACCTGAAGCTGTTGATTGAGAACCGGCTACAAATGAGCCAGCAGTGTGCCAAGGTGGCCGAGAAGGCCAACAGCATCCTGGCCTGGATCAGGAACAGTGTAGTCAGCAGGAGCAGGGAGGTGATCATTCCTCTGTACTTGGCTTTGATGAGGCTCCACCTCAAATACTGTGTCCAGTTTTGAGCCCCTCTCTGCTGGAGAGAATACAGAGGCTAGTAAAGGGTTTGGAGCATGATTCTTATGAGGAAAGGCTGAAGGATCTGGGGCTGTTTAGCCTTGAGAAAAGAAGGCTGAGGGGAGACGTTATTGCTCTGTACAGCTACCTGAAGGGAAGCTGTAGTTAGATGGGTGTCTGTTCTCCCTAGTGACAAGTGATAGAACAAGAGGAAATGGCCTGAAGTTGAACCAGGTGAGGTTCAGGCTGGATATTAGGAAGAATTTCTTTACTGAAAGGGCTTCAGGCATTGGAATAACCTGCTCAGGGAAGTGGTGGAGTTGTTTAAGAGCCAGGTAGATGTTGTGCTTAGGGACATGGTTTAGTGGTTTTTATAGGGCTAGGAATAAGGTTGGACTTGATGATCTTGAAGGTCTCTTCCAGATGAAAATATTATATGATTCAAATAGCCCTTTTTTTTTTTTTTTCTTTACTTTGAAGCATTAAGTCCCATCACTGCTCACTGTTAGCACCAACCATCAGCCTTTGGCCCCTGGCATTCCCTTTCCTCTCTGTTCTGCAATTTGAGGAATGCAAGCAGAACCAGGCAAGGGCCAAAACCATCATAGAATCATAGAGTTGTAGGTGTTGGAAGGGGCCTCTAGAGATTGAGTCTAACCCCTTGGCCAAAGAAGGATCACCCAGGGCATACCACACAGGAATGCATCCAAGTGGGTTTTGAAAGTGTCTAGAAAAGCAGACTCCACAGCCTCTCTGGGCAGCCTGTTCCAGGGCTCTGTCACTCTCACAGTGAAGAAGTTTCTCCTCATGTTGAGGAGGAACCTTCTATGCTCAAGATTATACCTGTTATTCCTTGTCCTATTACTGGGCACCACAGAAAAGAGATTGGCTCCTTCCATTTGACACCCACCCCTCAGATATTTATAGACATTAATAAAATCCCCCCTCAGTCTTAATTAAAAATAAGATCTCCTCTCAATAAAATCTAGTAAGATCTCCTCTCAAGACTAAACAGCCCT
>JANIJG010008653.1:57255-75156 GCA_024611175.1 Megaceryle torquata
CCCTCAGTCTTAATTAAAAATAAGATCTCCTCTCAATAAGATCTAGTAAGATCTCCTCTCAAGACTAAACAGCCCTCAGTTCGGGAAGGACAGGGAACTGCTTGAAAGAGTCCAGTGCAGAGCCACAAAGATGATAAAGGGAGTGGAACTTCTTCCTGCTAAGGAAAGGCTGAAGGAGCTTGATCTCTTTAGCTTGGTGGAGACTGAGGGGTGACCTCATTAATGGTTATAAATATGTAAAGGGCAAGTGTCAGGAGAATGGAGCCAGGCTCTTTTCAGTGATGTCCAGTGATAGGACAAGGGACAATGGATGTAAACTGGAACATAGATGGTTCCACAAAAACATTAGTAAAAACTTTTTCACTGTGAGGGTGGTGGAACACTGGAACAGGCTGCTCAGAGAAGTTGTGGAGTCTTCTTCTCTGGAGACTTTCAAAACCTGCCTGGACATGTTCCTGTATAACCTACTCTAGGTGATCCTGCTCTGGCAAGGGGCTTGGACTAGATGATCTTTCGAGGTCCCTTCCAACCCTAACATTCTGTGATTCTCTCAGTCTGTCTTCATAGGGGAGAGGCTCAAGTGTGTTAATCATCCTCGTAGCTCTCCATTGTACTCTCTCCAGTAGATCCTTGTCTCCCTACCTGAGAAACCTGATAAAGGAGGGGGACACCCAAGAAATATAAGTAGAATTAAGTCATCTGGCCCAAGATGTTGACCCAGAACGTCTGCTGATCTTCACATTCACTCCTCAGGCACATCCCTCCTTGGATGTATCAAACATGTGATCTTCCTTCAGTTTTTATGTTCACCATTCAACCAGGATCTGTGCAAAATGTTACTATGGCTGCCACTTTCTCCTCAAATGTAACAGAAATATGAGTAGCTTCCACCTCTTCTCTTTTATAATATCCAACTGGGTCACACTGCTAACCTGAAAATGACAGAAGAAGGCCAGTTATCTTCTCTACCTGAGACAATCCAAACTCAGTGTGTACTTCTGTAGTTCAATAGCGAGTCCACCTGCAGGGAGGAGGGAAAACTGTTTCCGAGAGCCTGCTTTGAAGCTCTTTTCTGTGTTTGGCATTGCACAAATGCAAAGGAAGAGGCATAGGTGGTGGCTTTCCCATGGCAGTAGTTCAGTGTGGTGTGTGCTATGTTGTCATGTGTCCATTGTATGTCCCTTGTATTATGAGGACAGGCTGAGGGAGCTGGGATTGTTCAGTCTAGAGAAGAGAAGGCTCCGGGGAGACCTAATGGTGGCTACCTTCCAGTGCCTGAAGGGAGCTTATAAAAAGCCTGGAGAGGGCCTGTTTGCAAAGGCCTGGAGTGAAAGGATGAGGGGTAATGGTTTTAAATTAGAAAGGAGTGGATTTAGATTAGAAATGAGGAAGAAGCTCTTTCCCAGGAGAGTGGTGGAGCACTGGAACAGGTTGCCCAGGGAGGTGGTTGAGACCCCATCCCTGAAGACATTCAAGGTGGGGACTGACAGAGCTCTGAGCAACCTGCTCTAGTTGAGGGTGTCCCTGCTCTCAGCAGGGGGGTTGGACTAGATGACCTCCAGAGGTCCTTTCCAACCCAGACATTACTATGTTTCTGTTTCCCTGCCCAGTTTACCAGCCTTGTGCTCTCTGGCACAGCACCCACTATCCAGGAGATCAGCACTGTACTTTGCAGAACAAGCTGTTCCAGAAATGGGTGTAACAATGTCTGTTTTAAGATACCCAATGTCTTTATAGGCAAAACAAAGGGACCTACAGAGGACCAGCCATCTGACCACCTTTCACATTGATGTCTGATGAGCTGAACTACCATAAGCTAATTATTGCTGTTGGGTCAAATTGAGCTAATTAAATTCAGGATTTGTCAGTAGCACTGACAAGTGCTGTCATTACCTAAGTTCTCCTCACACTGGGTATCCCATGGGACTGTAGCAAAGGGGGAATCCTGCTTCTCTTCATTCCACAGCTGTTATCCTTCCATGATGATTATAATTTCTCAGCCTCCTTCAACATCCCTGCAATTTTTCAGCAATCATTTCTTGAACAACTCACTGGGTTTCTTTCTGTGGGGATTTTTGTTGTTGTTTAGACTCACTTTAAAATCCTTCTTGTTTTGAGTAGTCCTGAGTAAGAACTTTTAGTCATTCTTGCTAAGAGGTAAGTTGTGTTAAAAAATGAAAAGTTTTTCGCACACACCTTAAATAATGAAATATTACTGAGAGACTCTGGGTGCAGAAAACACTAAATAAAAAGATCACTTTCAAAGGCACAAACCACAGTTTTTTCGAGGCTTTGGTTAAGTGCTTATCAGGAAAAAGAAGTCATCTTGCTCCAAAAGATCATAGTCTCCCTCTGATGGCACTGCAAAGAAAAGATCTGACCCAAGGTGTGTTGCTGTGGCATAAGCAATAACAATGGAAATGAGTGATTATTTTAACAGCCTTTCCCAATGCAATTAGCTACATCTACCCCTGGCTTTTTATTCACATTTCACAAGAGAAATTCTTCAATGCTGTGCCTGCATGTGAAAGGCTTGTTTCATAAAGGAGATCTAGGTGCTTGTTGCCAGCAGAAATAATAAAGATGACAGGCTTTCCCATATGAAGATGCACTCCTGTCATGTTTTTATAATCATTGCTTTATTTAAAAAGGAAAAAATACTCCTCCCAAACAGTATGGCTGCAGGATTTTTTTTCCCATCTCTTCTAACATGAAATCTCCACAGGACTCTGAATTTGGAAAACAAACAAACGAACAAACAAAAAGCTGCAGTAAATTAAAAAAACACATTGGCCCCAAATGACCATTGGGAGAGCAGTTGGTGAGGGTGAGGCAGGGATATGGGAATCTGCTTGTGACATGCCCTTAATGAAGCTGTATCTAATTTTCCCATAGTGATATTTTCCTTTCCCGGTACAAATGGAAGAGTTCCCCAGGGGAGAAGTGCCACAGTCCTGCCTTTGCCCCACATACCCATTGCCTTTCAATTGAGGCAGCCTTTGCTCTTTTTTTCTCCTGATTTTTCTTGTGCAGACTGAAAGGCTGTTGGATCAGGAGAAGCACTGCTATGGCTTTGGGAAGCTTAGATCTGTCTCTGCTCAGGTGGAGGCAGAATTCCCTGCTGTGACTTTTATTACTATTATTGTTATGAAACACTGGTTATTTAGTTTATTTTTCTGGCAGAACTCTGCTGGGGTGGCGGAGGTCTGCAGTTCAGCCCTGATTTCTGTAATCAGCAGAAGCCCTTACTACATGACCTAGCTATTTATTTATTTATTTTTTTAATCTGGTGGATGGATATGTGCAAGAATAATAAAACTTTCTCTAATGATGGAAGTTGTTCCTGAAGGAAGGGGAACTGCTTTCTAAGAAGAAAAGGAGGCTATTGCCAGTCATCAAAGAGTAAATATGCTGGAAAGGGGGACTCAATGAGAGCAAGATGGTCCCCATCTCCATTTCATCCAGTTTTGTGTGTGTGTATAAGAGAGTGAGACTGAAGCTAGTGTTCTCTTCCGTGCTGGTGCAACCAGGAGCAGTGAAAGGCCAGCCCAGCTTTTCCCTTTGCTGAAATGGGCTCTGCCACAGCATTAGCAAGCTGGAGCTGGGTTTGAGTTCTCTCCTGTCTCCTTTAGCATCACCAAACTGAAGGCTACTCTTGGGCTGCAAAGAAGCCAGCAAAGGAGACTGAGATGTGCAGGGAGGTAGAGGGGTGGAAGAGCAGGGCTTTCCTGAAATTCCCCTCCCTCCTTCTCACAGGCTGAAATGATTCACAAGGAGCTGTCTGATTTCATATATTTGCCTACCCATGAAGCATTCTCCAGAAATACAATTCTGATTAAAAATTACAAAGAACTGGTTTTATTAAGTGCTAGAGAAATACTTTATTATAGCCAATGCCTAGATAATTGAAGCCATCTGAAATATATACCAATGTCCTGGTTTGAGTGACCCTAAACCACGATAAACATGTTTTAAGTAAAAGCACCACTGGTTACAAGAAACACCTCTTATTTTCCCAGCTTCCTACTCTATACCTGAGATAACATTATGATGGCTTCAAAAGCATGTCTTTGTCTTGTCCTACCATGAGAAAAACTGGAGACAAAAGTTTTTCCGCTTTATGAACAGACACATTGCTTCTTGGCCATGCACATTCACTATTTGCACCTAAATAGGCCAGAGTTCAGAAAGTATATCTGAACTCAGAAGAATCCTACATCTTGAGCAGTCCCACCCTGTTTTGAAATTATCAAGATTTTACCTTCGTTTTGAAGAAAATTTCCAAATATTTTACTTAATGGCGTCTGGTAAAGTTCTGTTTCTGATGCTCAGACTGCTTTGTGATATTGACTTCAAAGCAAATAGGAAAAAAAGTTTGCCCCTTGAGCAGGAAGTACAAGCAATGTACAAGTAAAGAAGACCAGTTAATCAGATTTTGATTTGGTAAGCTATAAGAAGAGAAAATCTTTCTGTCTGGCTGTATCTATCTCCCTGTTCATCTCATTCTCACAGTGTTTTGAGGCATTTTGATTTTACCTTGCTAAACTAAACCTAGATCAGGGTTATAAAACTGAATATAAGGAAATAAATACAAACAACCTAAATGTGGAGGAACCTACACAGTTTGAGCTGCAGACAAAGCAGATGAAAAACTGCTAAGTTAAGTCAAAAAAAAAAAAAAAAAAGTTTCTAAAATAATTTCAAAGCAAATGTTTTAAAATTGCCATGACAGCAGCCTTTCAACTGTGTGCTGAAGAAACAGGAAAGTTACTAATGATGCTCCTGAAATTTCTGCCATCAGAGTCCAGAGTTTTGGCTTCAGCTTCAAAGGGAATGATGCTCACACCTTCTATTTGCAATATAAAGCACTCTTCATTCTCCATCTACAAAGCATCAGGTAATGATGCTCTTTCATGTGGACTGGAAGATAAGCAAAGGAAAGCTTCCCACTGTGATGAGCTCAGCTCAGATTCCTCTGCCCGGATGAGGAAAGGCTCTTCTCTGGATCTTTGTGCAGCTGCCACACACAAAGCTGCTCGTTCAAGCCGTGGCTGGGAGCACACTGATATGTTCTCAACAGGACATCTGTTTAGCTGGTGTGAATGGCTTTGTCTCCCTGACATCAATAGAGATTCATTTATCCCAGCAGAGGGTTTGAACTAACACACTCAGTCCTCCCCAAGGTGGGTGTAGGGTAGCTGGTCCAGCCAAATCTGAGCTGACTTTAAGGTCCCTCATCACGGAAATTTTGGAGGTGAAGCTCTTAATATTTCACCCTGCTATTTGGTACATAACACCTATGGGACCAGGGCCAGCAACAGTGGCAGTGTAACGGGGACATCAGCATCAGCTGCAAAGCTGATGCCCTTCCTGGGTGCTGTGCTGCCATGGTTACACAGCCTGAGCTTGAAGCTGGCTCAGGGCTATGGCATGAGTCTGTGTCTGTCTTCAACTGCTCAGTGACCCTAGGGTTGTGGTGACCTCTGTGAGAGTACTTGGCCATCATATAACAGGGCTGTATGACACACCTGTGCATTTTAAACCTGAAAGACTGTACTTATGTAGTCAATGGAGATGAGATAGCGAGTGAAATTTGTGAAAAAAATATATTTTTACTGAACTTCTGGTTTTGCATGAGGAAAACTACTGCAGATTTGAAGTATTTTTGGTAAATTGTCTCCCACTCAAAAAAATTAATAATTTTATTTTTCAATTTTGAGGGAGATGTTTTCACTTTTGAAACAGATAGGCATTTTTTATGGCTTTATTTTTATTCCACCTGGGCAAGCATTGATCACTTGGTCTAGCTTACAGTTCTCTGATTCTCCTGCATTAAGAAAGTGAGGAGAAAATATACGGACTTTCTTTTTCACATGGGTAAGTTATATTGTAAATCTTTCTGCCAGATAACAAGGTAGTAATTAACTCACCCCTTTTTAATAGCCAAAGGAAAAGTGGCACCTTACAGATGTGATTCACAACTGACAGGATATTTCCTTGCCATTATCAATACTACACTAGATGAATGTTTGCCATGTCACATTTCCATGACATATACCTTTTCATAGCCTATAGCTATATGACTGCATTTTCCCATCTCTGAGATGTGTGTGCTGCACACCTACACAGTTTTAGTGTCCCTCTACTTTGAGGTGACAAGGCTGCCTTTCCCTGAGGCTGCTTTCACTACCCTCTTTCTTCTTTGTGTTCTGACTTCCTTACACCAAATACCAAGGACAACTTTTCACTAAGCATGGGCACCTTCTCATGTAATAACAGAGGGGTATTTGTGTTGTCAGGACAAAACAAACATTCTGGATTTTCAGACAGTTATAGATATCAAAGGATTCACAAACAGGTGCAGAGTAAGCAGATGTAACATCAGAAGCCAACCTTCTTGATAAAATGGCCCAGAAATGCCGAAAGCTGTAGAATGTATGCACATGTTGCAGAGAAATCCTTGGTTACAGCTGACTATGTATGGCAAACTGTTAAGGATTATGGGCTCCTGTTGAGTTCAGAGGTTGGAAAGTGCCACTTCCTTGCAAAACTGCTGCTACAAAAGGTCTTTCATGTCTCCAGTAGAGGTTCCAAGCAAAGCAAGAGGTATTTCAGATTGATCTTGTGTAACAGCACACCTGTGGGATCTGTGAGATGCAGGTATGAACTCCTTCCTGGGATGCACCAGTCTTTTATATCCCTGCTGGAAGCAGTGGGACATTTTCTGTTTTGTTTGGGGTATTTTTATGACTCGGAGCATACTGAAGACAAGACACTGTGCAGAAAGACTAAAACACACAGGAATTAATCTCAACCATTCGGCACATACTTGGTGAGTGCCTTAAATGTGGAGCTAGGAGACTGTTTTTCTCTTTTCTTCAGTGATGATAAATGTTGAAGATCATCAGTCAGGAATGAAAAGAGTCTACAGCAGTGTAGCTAATAGCCCTGTGGTCAGGATGCTCCTGTGGGAAATAGGAAGCCCATATCCACATCTGTGATCTAAATCAGGCAGGGAAGGGATCCCACATACTAATGGTTTGGACTACAAGGTTACTTTTGAGAATCTTTGTTGTTCCTAAACATGAGCTTTTCCAGTTCCTTATAATACTAAGATACTCCCACCCACATAAGGACAAAACACACACACAAAGAGCTGATGGAATTAAAGGTGACATAAAATGTGGAAGAAAAACATTCAGCATTTGTCAGCCACTTAGCATGCTTCATTTGGACAGTAACATCAGATTTTTTTAAAAGCAAGCCTCTGAGTACATGGGATGGAAGCTGCTAGACCTTCCTTGGCCTAACTCATCAACATACTAGCAAGGACTTGCTCACATCCATCACTACTGAATACACTGACTGATGAGACTGAAAGGTGCTGCTTTTTCTTTTCATGCACTTGATCTTCAGACTCCAAATGCATAGTTTTCCATACTAAAGAAAAGTGCCTCCACATCCAACTCATGTTGACTAATTTCCAAGCAGAATTAATATTATATTACACACTAGATTTTCCTGCACTAGATGTATATTTAGTCCCTTTTTTCCACTGAGCCTGAAGTTTTACTCTCCCTCTTCTTCCTTACAAAAGCATAATTGTCTGTTCCTGGTTTCTCCCCATCCTTCTTCATAGACTTGGAGACAAAAGACCAATTTCTGGAGATGGTGCACTGTTTAGAAAATCCTTTTTCTGTCAATAAATTACTCTTTCCTTCTCAATGAACATTTCTATATCCCTTACTGACCTCTTGTTCCTGGTGTTCTTGAAACATTTATTGGTTGTCTCACCATCCTTCCCTCACTATGATCTTTGTGATTTTTCCACTTGATTTCTCATGTTCTTGCTTCATTTTATTCTTACCATCTTTGTACTCTATGGCCAGACATTGCTGCTGTCTGTGGCAAATAGCTGATGTCACCAGCTAAAGGTCTATATTTGGCAGAATTGATATATACATGTCTATTTTTGCTACAGTAATATCAGAGATCAGAGCTCCAAAGTGTTGCCCCACCTTCATCTCCACTCCATGCCCTGAAGAGTATGGGAGCTGAACAGCTGAAGAGTGGCACCACAGGCACAATATTGAAATTGTCCTTGCTGGAGTGATTTTCAGTCTAAGCATGAAGGGAAGTCAGATAAATATTTATCATCTGGATTCCTATCTGAACCAGACCATATGATTGTGGATTGTTTATCAGGAGGACAGTAACATAAATAGCATGTTGTCACACACACTACAGACCTGGCTCAGGAAATGTTTAATTTCAGGTATTTATGAAAGCTTATTATTGGATTGTGACAAATATGGTGTGTCTTAATTCCCAACTCTACTTTAAAAGATGCAAAACTAGGAATTCTGCCTTAGCCATTCTCAGGTGCAGTAAGAACAAATACTCACACATTGAGCTTTTAAAAGGAAGAAATTGTGCATAACCATCATATGTTTGAAATTAAAAATCTGATGTTTTCTTACTCAGTCTGCAGTAAAGAGAAAGTAATAGTAATTTTGCCAATGTGCTGGTGCTAATGGTTTCAGTGCTATCAGATTTGTTACGTGCAATTCATTAGCACTGCCTTTTCCTACATGATCATAAACTTTCTGACAAGGAAAGAGCTGCATGTTGCTTCTTGCAAAAGAAAAAAAAAAAAGAGAATTGGTCAAAGGTTATCAGTGTTGAAACTAAAGAGATAAAAAAAGCTCTGCTTTTAATAACAGGAAACTACACAGATTTTGTTTGGTTTAGTGTTCCCCTCTGGAATGCTTCGGTAGGCATAACAACCAAACATCATTGCCAATGCCAACAAGACTGGCAAGGTCAATGCCCATATTTAGGAGACTTTTTGGAAAATACAGGAATGTCTGAAGGTCCTGATAAAACTCTTCAAGAGCTCAGCACCCACTTCTTGTTTTTGTTGCCAGGAGACTGGAACTCTCCATCGGTTCCAGTGACATTTTTCCAGTCTGAGGGAGTCAGTAAGGCCAAGTTCACCCTTCTAATAGATTTGACTCAGCTCTGCAGGTGCTGCTGTTCTTGTCTGTCAGAACACTTTCACCAGCAGACTTTGCACCCTGAAACATTCTATATTCACTACACTGTGGCTTGGTTAACATTGGTAGCCAAACAGCATGATTACACAGCCACCTCCTCAATCTTTTCCTCTGGGTCCTGAGAAGTCAAGATGCCCTGTAATATTTTAGAAGTAACTGAAACCTGAATTTGAGGAAAATGTTAAAAAAAGCAGTTGGACAACTGTGCAAATTCATGCAAATTAGAAAGAATATTACTTATCTGGCTATAAATTTAATGAAATACAAAATGTGTGGGGTTTTTTATGCAGCTATTTTCAGGTAACAGGAAAGTGGTTTTTACTGTTTTTGAGGGTGATGTTTCACAAGGGAAAAATATAAGTATTCATGAACTGTGAAAGAAAAAAATTCCTTGGGGATTTTGATTGAGTGATACACTGGAAAGCAGAGGCATGATGGATAATGTTAGTAAACAATAATCTACTAGGATAATAAATTGCATAAATAACAGAATACATTTTAGACTTTGAGAAGCCACATGAAGGGTCATGAGTAGAATAGTTATGTGCAGTTTATAGAAAAGATTATTTAGGATTCAGAGACAAAGGGGAGGGATAATAATTTGAAAACACTGTTTATCTTTTAACCTCAAGAAACAAAAGAACTTCCTGTCCAGCTTAGTCTAGCTTTTTTTCTCTATAGCATCTAAGCAAATCTGTCATCAAAAGTAGTGAAGATTTCACTGCAGTTTTCTGGTTTGTGTACAACTGAATGTACAAAGATCTGCAGCAAGAAGTTATCTGCTCTATTATACTGCAATGGGGAATAAGAGAAAGAAATTGAATATGTACCATAGAGAGAGGACTGTATATCTAAAAGGTTTTTTATCCTGTTTTTTTTTTCTAAAGAAATTAGACTTATCTAACTATGCTGCCTGCATTCTTTTGTGTCTGTCAGCCTGACTCATAATTTTAGAACACGTTAACTAATTTCAAATTCATGGGCAGCGCAAGTTATTTTGCTCACAGTGCTTCTGGAAAGTGGAAAAGTTTTTTTGTGAACTTGAAGCAAAAAGACGACTCTACCTCAGAATGGAAGCCAAAATGGATACATGCTCACTGGATAGCAAGAAAACCACAGAGAAGCTGTTTGGAGGTTGATACTTGCCACTTACAAAACCTGAGTTAGTCTTTCAGGATGTTCAGTTTTGCTTGTCCAGGAATCCTGCACATAAACTAATGATGGAGAAATATAGAAAGAGGATTGTTCTATATTCTGGCTGAAAAGAGGAATAAAAAAAACAGAATAATGGAAATAGTGAAAACAGCATGAAAGTGTGACATATGCCTATTTCATGGAGACACACCTGAAGGGTTTAAAACAAAGCCAGTCATACTTAATGGGGCACCAGTCGGTGGAATAAAATGGTCAGCAGTGAGATTTAGGAACTTCAATCACTTTGCCACAGTATTTTAAAATGTTCATATGCCCACTCTTTGCTTCCCGATGAAGACATAAAGTGCTGGCATGGATCCTGAGACCCAACTGCAAAGATTTTTAAAAATGAGAATTTTTAAAATAAAAATAAAAATAAAAAAAAACCAAACCAAACAACAACAACAAAAAAAACCCCACAAAAACAAAAACAAAAACAAAAAAACCCAAACAAACAAACAAAACAAAAAAAGTGGTGCCCATGATCAGAGGAGAAATAGCTCTAGTATTGCCATGAAAAGATTTCCCTAGCCCAACTCAGTTGATATATTCCACTCGTCAACAGCAGGTCATCGGATTTTCAAAATTTGTCCCAGCCACAGAGTAATAAGAAGACGTCCAGCATGGAGGTTGGTGTACCTGACATACATACAGGAGATCCAGAGAGAAGGACTTTTCCCAGGCTGTGAAGAACAGGGTTAATTTTTCTATGGGAATTGTACTGGAAACAAATGACAACATAGCTGAACTATAAATCTTGCCAAAGTCACTATCAAAAAAAGGGGAATAACTGATTCGTTTTTGTAAATCAAAGTTGAGCTTCACTGCTTTTCTTGCCCTCAGGAGTTCATTAGTTGCTATGGAGAGCTCCTACACAAATACGATATTGTGCTTATTGTAAGTGAGCTTCTAGCTGACAGAAAAGTCTAGGAGACATATTTTACAGGAGGTCAGAAGGAACTGTTAATTTTGCTGAAAAATGACTGCTACAAATATGTAGAGCAGTTTAAAGAAATTAAAGTGTAAGATATGTTAAAATGTTACAGTTGCAGATAATTGATTTGTCTTGCAAGGTAAGGCTGCCATTCATATCACTTTCTTTGATTTGTCACAGCTGCATTAAAACAATGGATCACAAATAAAACTTTTCAAAGAAATATATGCATCAGCTTTAGTAGAAGTATTAATTACTAATTTGTGCCTAACACCAGAACAGTTTGTTTATCCATTTTTCGAGACTCAAATACATTTTTTAAAGAATCATCAAACAACACAGTCTTAGTTTAGAAAAATAAACCCCCAAGCGTAGAATTATCCAGAGTGTTTCTTTTCCTTCTTTTACTACAGATTTCTGTCTTGATTAATGTAAGACAATATTATTGTTATCATGAAGGATTCGCAGCTTTTCCTGGAAGGAAAGTGTTTCCCTGTGTGAAATACTGTTTTCCTTCACCTTATGGTAAAACCTGTGGATAGTTCAGGTGTGGGACCTCAACAGAACAATTACATTTGTAAGTAAAGAATTACTCAAGGTTTAATAGATTAATCAAATAGTGACTGGACAAGACCCCTTTGTAGAATGTTAATTATTTTCATAGTCACTAATATGACAGAGAGACAAGTGGTAAAGATTTCACAAGCTGTGAATAAAGACAACAATGTTTTTTCTTAACTAGAAGCCAGCAGCAGTCAGCTGACTTTTCTGAAGATCATCTGCAGATAGTGCAGGCAGAAAAGCAGAGACAAGATGGTACAGATGGCACATAGTTCAAGTGCAGTCCCTCCACTCAAAATCAAATTATCTAAATATTTATTGCCCATTAATTTGTTTGCAGACACAACCTGAACCGCTCCGCAAAGATTATCTTTCTCCATCAGTTATTCTGCTGGGTGATATTGTAACTAAAATATTGCTTAAACTGGAACTGTGTGACTGACATTTTTCACTGTAGGCATATTCTGCCTGTTTTCAAATTCTTGCAAACACTGCTTTGCTTCTTCTCAGTCTTGCTTTGCAGTTTAAAATCAGCAAATGTCATTTCTTAAGCCAGGCTGGAATTTATAGCTAGTTTTAGTGAGATGACCTAGTGTTTTCTAGGCACCTGTGCACACAAGCATTGCTGCTGAAATTACAGCTTCACCATTTAGATTATCATGCAGCCTTTTCCATGATCATACTCTCCATGATCATACTCTCAGGGTTTTACCTGCATTATGTGGTGAAACAGTTAATAACTGATGATAACAATGAAAACAGGTGACTTTAAGACTGTAAGAACAGCTGAACTTGTTAAACAAAAGGTCTCTTTAACCTGGTATTTCAATGGTGATCACAAGTGAATGATTAGAAATAACATAGAACTATGTATAAGCTGATACTTCTTCAACTGTCAGGACCCTGAGGTCATGATATTTTCAGAGGACATAAAGTAATTTGAATTATTCAAGACTAGAGACAGGTTTGAAGAATTTCAGAAGGAGCTTGGAAAACGGGGTGATGAGGAAGTGCAACAACAAATGACATTTTGTTGTTCTCAAATGCCAGGTAACAAGCACTGAAGGGCATCACTTGACACTTGAACCACGTAGACATGTTTCTGGGTTATGCACTATGTATATCTGTGTAACAGACATGGGCATCACTATGTAAAATCTAGTAAATCTCAAAAGGTTTACCCTATCAAAAAGGAAAGCCATGTGGCAGGGTGTGGATAAACTGGAAAGCAGACCCAAATCCATTGAGCTCTCTTTAGAGATCACTTTATTTTAGACAGTAACCAATATAATTCTTTTTGTCTTTTGGCACATACTGTCCATGAAGTGACAGAGAGTATCATGAAGGTGCCCCTTTTCATAACAATCTTTTCCAGGGTCTCTTTCCACCCCTTTCTGAAGTATCTGCTCTTGGCCACTGGTTGGCAGACAGACTTTTGGAAACTAAGGGCATAGGGAAGGTTATTTCATTCAACAAAATAATATAAATCAGATCTAGTGAATATGAATCAATAAAGTAAACTGACTTCGGAGTTTATTGATATTTCTGAAATCTAGCCATTCCTTATATTTCTATGCTTGTTTGAGATACATTTCATAGCAGTATCACAAACTTTAAATTTATTCTGTAATGAAATCCACTAAAGTTACAATGATGCCAACATGCTCAAGGGGATCCTGATAGCTTAACAGTCACGGAGCTGGTTTTGAATATTTAGGAAAATAACTAAAAAAAGCCATAATGAAGTTCTATAGTACTTCAAAACTGTTCAGATACCATATATTTTCAAAGTAAAAGTTAAAAGACAACTCATGAAATTAATTTGAAATGAAGGGGGATTTTTTTTCTGATACACCTGTCAAAATAATTTAGTTGTCTTCAGTATTGCCAAATATTAGTTTAAAATAAATACATAGAGTGACACTGAAAGGCCTGTCTCGTTGGCCTCTACTACATAACACATTTCTCCAAATTCAATTTGCACTGTGGATAGTGTTTTGCAGCACAAGAGCACTTCAAGTGATATTAAAGAAGGTTTTTTCAACACCCCCCTGTAATTTCCTAAATTGCCACTCATATTTGTGGGAATGACAATAGAATTACTTAGCTGAAACTTTGCTGGTTTTATTTTCCTCATTCCTAGGTGTAGGGGAGATGCAGAGAAAGCATTTTGAACTACAGTAGGCAAAACAAGAGGACAAAAAAAACATTACATACCAAAAATCTTAGAATAAAACAACATAATGAGGACTGCATAGTAAGTCTGCTCTGCACTTCAGATCCTTGTCAGATCTGTCTACATCTCTTCTTAACTTTTACTGATGCATTACATATCAATGCTGGAAAATGATTATTTAGATATCACTGCAAGAACTTCCAGTCACTTGAGCAGTGTGTCATCCATCATTGTGACTACTTGTTTGAAACTTCTGACATTTGCATCATTATCCTTGGGGGACTTTGTTGTTGTTTTTAGAAATATTTTCTGTCTCTAGGACCTCATTAACCTGATTAGTGATTCTCATAGCTCTGCTCTTGCTGCAAAACTGAATTCATAAATGCTACGGTGCCTCACACAGGAGATGATTAGGAATTCTCTTTGAGTTTGCCCAACCTGAACTGCCTAATATAACTAAAAAGAAGAATAAAAATAGGATTTCACATCCTCAAAAATGAATTAAAAAGAATATTAATAACTGTAATCGTCATCAGGGCCTCAGTTGGTTCCAGACAGTGTGTGTGTAGTAGTGTAATTAAAATAGTGCAGTATTTCTAGGATATGCATAGGTACAATGATACAAAAGTTGCCTTGCATCAGAGCAAATATTTCCATGAGGATAACCAGAAAAAGAAACTAGTAAACAATAACCTTAAAACCAATACAATAGGGTCTGTACAAGGAGGTTCAAAAAAATATAATTCAAAATAAAAACCCCAGTTCTTTTTCTGTCAGAGCTATATAGCTATAAAACTGAAAGGTGTAAGAGAATTAGGTCAGAGTTTAATTTCTTGAAACTCACAGTTATACTACATTTTTGAGATACAGTGATTTATTCTCTAGTCCTCTGACCACCTAGAAGATACTTTCAGAATGACTTTTCCCCACTGCTATTCTCTGTGGTTCCAGCATTTCCACTGCTATTGAAGGATGCTGCTGAATTCAAAAGACAAAAAAACAGTTCCCAGTCTGGCTCACACCAGTGCTGTGCAGAGCTACACCTGCAACTGGTGCAACAAATGCAAGTTCTGGTACAATCAGGTGCACATGCCTGGTGTGCAGTGCAGGGGACAGGGAGTGCTACTGAAACGTTCGACCACAGAAACAATTGCATAGCCTTACTTGCAATTGTTCATGGACTCTTCCCAAGCTCAGTAAAAAATTGATTTACCTCTGGAGTTAGCTAGTCATCCTTCATGTTCCATGCCCCGAAGCACATGCTGTTCCAGTGGGGACACACTGAGCACAAGAAGTGAGTCACATGAAGCCACACACCTGGTAAATCCATGCACAGGTTTGCACTACAGATGTTGAAATGTTATCAGTGCAAGCAGTCTGAAATGCATTGTCTCTAACTGTGCACTTGCTGATTTGCAGCCAGCTCCCCTTTCCAGAAGGAAGCACATTTTTTCTTCAGTACGGCTGGGTCCTGTCTAGACAGTAAATGTGTGACATCAGGAGTGCCACTAAACTTTATGTTTACTTACAAGAAAGGGATTGCAACCTCCCCTTGTTTTTGTTTCAGTGTCCTTCCATTAGCCTTGATGTAGACATGACAAGCTCCATCTTCAATATCTGGTGCTGAAATTCAACACTCTTCCACCTGCACCCTGTGAGGCTTTGTCATTCATATCCTTTGTTCCCACTGCCTGGCATAGAGATCTTGTGCCATCATTTCAGGGCTGCTTACCTTTGGTTTATTTATCTCAAGAAGTGAAGGTAAAGATTTTTTAAATTTTTTTTCCCTCTCACTTCTGAAACTGATTTAACGCAGAAAAAAAAATGCTGTAAAGTGTGTTGTTAGACTCCTATACTATGGGATACAAAATTTTTAATTCAGACTGTGCCATCCATGGTCTTGGAGTAATCAGGAATTAAACGTGTTATCACAGGCCATCTGACATGTTTTCCCTGAATGTAGTATAGATTTCACACCTGGGGTACCTTATCTCCAGTAGTGCTGCTTGTTCCTTGATGGAATTCTGTTCAGGCTCCTTTCTTTGGCCAGCACCCGATACTGTGAACTCCTCTTTATTCAACATCTCATGTGAATTTTGCACTACATTACTGACCTCCTATGTTATCCTATTGTGCCACTCTTTTTTTCTACTAAAAAATCTCATCACACGGAGCTATTCCATCTCCATAATCCCAATGCCTTTTGTATAGTTGGTGGTGCTTGGGCTATTTCTTGTTAGCCTCACTCCATGATAATTCACTCAAGCTGTTGTGAAGTTGGGTCATTTTACATTTCTTGCTCAAACTTGTCAAATTTTGTACCAGTAATAGGTAGCACTTAAATCACATTTACTTCAAACCCTTCTTCCTGCAGCTTCTTGCTTTCAGTGGTTATCAGCATGTCTGATATAAGAGGCTTTTATTGGGACAGTATTTCAGTTTAATGAGGATTTTTACAATTTCAGGATCATTTTCTGAAGTCTAGGTAGTTTTTTACACAATGATTTCTGTAATATAGCTTCTGAAGTTTCATGGGCTGCATCTCCTCTGACCTATTCCTCTCTATAAACATATTTATGCAGCCACCCACAAACAAGAACTGTTGCTGGTGTCTATTTTGCAGGCTGAAAATTGCACTTTAGTGTTACAGATAGAGTTTCAGAAAAATTACACAGCCGTGCAGATGGTCAGGATATGTTGGCTGGATTTGGATGTCTGTGGCTCCATAAAAGTGAGAAGGGGCAGCTGCCACCCTCTCTAGTAGGTTGTTTTACTTGGGTAGTTTCTAGAGTTTTCTCCCATTTCCTACTTACACATCATCCCTATGCTTTCTGGATGAAATTTTGCAGAGTCTAGTCTTTTCAAGGTGGAAGCATCTTGCTTACTTTGACTCAATATCAAGCTGCTGCATTTTGTACTTACAAAAAAAGAAAGCAGCGTAGTTTTAATGAAAATCTTTATGCTCAAGTCTCCATAGTAATTCTTGTCATCTATTGTATTCACTCCCCATCATTCACTGACACTCAGTTTAGTCCTGTCATCTCATCTTTTCATGAGATTCCATTTTGTTCCCTCCTGGTGACAGGCAGAGTTTACTCCAGGAAGTGCTTCTGAAGAAGCTAGATCTGAAGGTTATTGAGTAGTCAAGATCTAACTTAGCTGTTAATTACACAAACTTAGTAACTGGGATTGTTGTGAAAAAACTGAGATAAAACTAGGCCTGCTAGAGTTGAGCCTAAGGTTGGCAGGCTGTTGTTAGGAACTGAGTTGTTAGCCCAGCTCAAGGGCCTTTACACTATTGCACACAGCATGGGGAACAAGCAGGAGGAGCTGGAGGCAATTGTGCACCACAACTGCTGTGATGTAGGCAGCATTACAGAAACATGGTGGGATGACTCTCCTGAGTGGAGTGCTGCAATGAATGGCTATAAGCTTTACAAATGGAATAGACAAGATAGAAAGGGAGGTGGGGTGGCTCTCTATATTAGGGACTGTTCAGATTGCATGAGGTCAACAAGTGTGACGGACCAATTGAATATTTATGGGTAAAGTTGAGGAAAGCCAACAAGGTGGATATCCTGTTGGGAGTTTGTTATAGACCACCCAACCAGGAGGAAGAGGTTGATGAATTGTTCTACAGGCAACTGGCAAAAGCCTCAAAATTTCAAGCCCTTGTTCTTGTGGGGGACCTCAACTTAACAGACATCTGCTGGAAATATAGCACAGCAGACAGGAAAGAGTCTAGGAGATTCCTGGAATGTTTGAAAGATAACTTTCTGACTCAGCTAGTAAGTGAGCCCAGCAGGGGAGGTGCTTGCTGGACTTGTTGTTTACAAACAGAGAAGGTCTGCTGGATGATGCGGTTGTTGGAGGCCATCTTGGGCTTAGCGACCATGAAATGACAGAATTCTCAATTCTTGGCCAAGTAAGGAGGGGGGTCAGCAAAACTATTACCATGGACTTACAAAGAGCAGACTTCA